>CAVMGG010000438.1:0-15042 GCA_963680895.1 Fragum sueziense
CTCAATTTCGGACTCAGCGACCCCATATACACAAAGGAGGAGTGAAAAACGGGTACCTTAGATTTTGGTCGAAATCGGCAAAAACGCCTGATGTATAGCCCAGGCGTTTTTTGGGGCGGAAAAACTTTTTGTCTCGGATTTCCTTCAAATTATCACAGGTGATAGCCCTTGGCACTGGGAATACGAACATGAAATTTCAGGCTCCAACCTCGCCTAGGACCGAGATGGCAGCCACTTAAAGCTCGAATAGAGCTCAGAATACATGGCCCGAAAAAACCGCCGTAACTTTTTTCACGGGGGAGATACGCAAATTCCGACTTCAAATTCGACTCAGTTACCCCAAATACACAAAGGAGGAGTGAAAAACGGGTACCTTAGATTTTCGCCGAAATCGGCAAAAACGCCTGATGTATAGCCCAGGCGTTTTTTGGGGCGGAAAAACTTTTTGTCTCGGATTTCCTTCAAATTTTTCACAGGTGATAGCCCTTTGGCACTGGGAATACGCACACGAAATTTCAGGCTCCAACCTCGCCTAGGACCGAGATGGCAGCCACTTAAAGCTCGAATAGAGCTCAGAATACATGGTCCGAAAAAACGCCGTAACTTTTTTTCACGGGGAGATACGCAAATTCCGACTTCAAATTCGGACTCAGCGACCCCTAAATACACAAAGGAGGAGTGAAAAACGGGTACCTTAGATTTTGGCCGAAATCGGCAAAAACGCCTGATGTATAGCCCAGGCGTTTTTTGGGGGCGGGAAAAACTTTTTGTCTCGGATTTCCTTCAAATTTTCACAGGTGATAGCCCTTGGCACTGGGAATACGCACACGAAATTTCAGGCTCCAACCTCGCCTAGGACCGAGATGGCAGCCACTTAAAGCTCGAAATAGAGCTCAGAATACATGGCCCGAAAAAACCGCCGTAACTTTTTTTCACGGGGGAGATACGCAAATTCCGACTTCAAATTCGGACTCCAGCGACCCCGAATACACAAAGGAGGAGTGAAAAACGGGTACCTTAGATTTTGGCCGAAATCGGCAAAAAACGCCTGATGATAGCCCAGGCGTTTTTTTGGGGCGGAAAAACTTTTTGTCTCGGATTTCCTTCAAATTTTCACAGGTGATAGCCCCTTGGCACTGGGAATACGCACACGAAATTTCAGGCTCCAACCTCGCCTAGGACCGAGATGGCAGCCACTTAAAGCTCGAATAGAGCTCAGAATACATGGCCCGAAAAAACCGCCGTAACTTTTTTCACGGGGGAGATACGCAAATTCCGACTTCAATTCGGACTCAGGCGACCCCGAATACACAAAGGAGGAGTGAAAAAACGGGTACCTTAGATTTTGGCCGAAAATCGGCAAAAACGCCTGATGTATAGCCCAGGCGTTTTTTGGGGCGGAAAACTTTTTGTCTCGGATTTCCTTCAAATTTTCACAGGTGATAGCCCTTGGCACTGGGAATACGCAACACGAAATTTTCAGGGCTCCAACCTCGCCTAGGACCGAGATGGCAGCCACTTAAAGCTCGAATAGAGCTCAGAATACATGGTCCCGAAAAAACCGCCTGTAACTTTTTTCACGGGGGAGATACGCAAATTCCGACTTCAAATTCGGACTCAGCGACCCCGAATACACAAAGGAGGAGTGAAAAAACGGGTACCTTAGATTTTGGCCGAAATCGGCAAAAACGCCTGATGTATAGCCCCAGGCGGTTTTTTTGGGGCGGAAAAACTGTTTTTGTCTCGGATTTCCTTCAAATTTTCACAGGTGATAGCCCTTGGCACTGGGAATACGCACACGAAATTTCAGGCTCCAACCTCGCCTAGGACCGAGATGGCAGCCACTTAAAGCTCGAATAGAGCTCAGAATACATGGCCGAAAAAACCGCCGTAACTTTTTTCACGGGGGAGATACGCAAATTCCGACTTCAAATTCGGACTCAGCGACCCCGAATACACAAAGGAGGAGTGAAAAACGGGTACCTTAGATTTTGGCCCGAAATCGGCAAAAAACGCCTGATGTATAGCCCAGGCGTTTTTTTGGGGCGGAAAAACTTTTTGTCTCGGATTTCCTTCAAATTTTCACAGGTGATAGCCCTTGGCACTGGGAATACGCACACGAAATTTCAGGCTCCAACCTCGCCTAGGACCGAGATGGCAGCCACTTAAAGCTCGAATAGAGCTCAGAATACATGGCCCGAAAAACCGCCGTAACTTTTTTCACGGGGGAGATACGCAAATTCCGACTTCAAATTCGGACTCAGCGACCCCTAAATACACAAAGGAGGAGTGAAAAAACGGGTACCTTAGATTTTGGCCGAAATCGGCAAAAACGCCTGATGTATTGCCCAGGCGTTTTTTTGGGGCGGAAAAACTTTTTGTCTCGGATTTCCTTCAAATTTTCACAGGTGATAGCCCTTGGCACTGGGAATACGCACACGAAATTTCAGGCTCCAACCTCGCCTAGGACCGAGAAGGCAGCCACTTTAAAGCTCGAATAGAGCTCAGAATACATGGCCCGAAAACCCGCCGTAACTTTTTTCATGGGGGGAGATACGCAAATTCCGACTTCAAATTCGGACTCAGCGACCCCGAATACACAAAGGAGGAGTGAAAAACGGGTACCTTAGATTTTCGCCGAAATCGGCAAAAACGCCTGATGTAAATATAGCCCAGGCGTTTTTTGGGGCGGAAAAACTTTTTGTCTCGGATTTCCTTCAATTTTCACAGGTGATAGCCCTTGGCACTGGAATAGGAACATGAAATTTCAGGCTCCAACCTCGCCTAGGACCGAGATGGCAGCCACTTAAAGCTCGAATAGAGCTCAGAATACATGGCCCGAAAAACCCGCCGTAACTTTTTTCACGGGGGAGATACGCAAATTCCGACTTCAAATTCGGACTCAGCGACCCCAAATACACAAAGGAGGAGTGAAAAAACGGGTACCTTAGATTTTGGCCGAAATCGGCAAAAACGCCTGATGTATAGCCCAGGCGTTTTTTGGGGCGGAAGAAACTTTTTGTCTCGGATTTCCTTCAAATTTTCACAGGTGATAGCCCTTGGCACTGGGGAATACGCACACGAAATTTCAGGCTCCAACCTCGCCTAGGACCGAGATGGCAGCCACTTAAAGCTCGAATAGAGCTCAGAATACATGGTCCGAAAAAACCGCTGTAACTTTTTTCACGGGGGAGATACGCAAATTCCGACTTCAAATTCGGACTCAGCGACCCCAAATACACAAAGGAGGAGTGAAAAACGGGTACCTTAGATTTTGGCCGAAATCGGCAAAAACGCCCAGGCGTTTTTTTTGGGGCGGAAAAACTTTTTTGTCTCGGATTTCCTTCAAATTTTCACAGGTGATAGCCCTTGGCACTGGGAATACGCACACGAAATTTCAGGCTCCAACCTCGCCTAGGACCGAGATGGCAGCCACTTAAAGCTCGAATAGAGCTTAGAATACATGGCCCGAAAAACCGCCGTAACTTTTTTCACGGGGGAGATACGCAAATTCCGACTTCAAATTCGGACTCAGCGACCCCAAATACACAAAGGAGGAGTGAAAAACGGGTACCTTAGATTTTTGGCCGAAATCGGCAAAAACGCCTGATGTATAGCCCAGGCGTTTTTTGGGGCGGAAACTTTTTGTCTCGGATTTCCTTCAAATTTTCACAGGTGATAGCCTTGGCACTGGGAATACGCACACGAAATTTCAGGCTCCAACCTCGCCTAGGACCGAGATGGCAGCCACTTAAAGCTCGAATAGAGCTCAGAATACATGGTCCGAAAAAACCGCTGTAACTTTTTTCACGGGGGAGATACGCAAATTCCGACTTCAAATTCGGACTCAGCGACCCCAAATACACAAGGAGGAGTGAAAAACGGGTACCTTAGATTTTGGCCGAAATCGGCAAAAACCGCCCAGGCGTTTTTTGGGCGGAAAAACTTTTTGTCTCGGATTTCCTTCAAATTTTCACAGGTGATAGCCCTTGGCACTGGGGAATACGCACACGAAATTTCAGGCTCCAACCTCGCCTAGGACCGAGATGGCAGCCACTTAAAGCTCGAATAGAGCTTAGAATACATGGCCCGAAAAACCGCCGTAACTTTTTTCACGGGGGAGATACGCAAATTCCCGACTTCAAATTCGGACTCAGCGACCCCAAATACACAAAGGAGGGAGTGAAAAACGGGTACCTTAGATTTTGGCCGAAATCGGCAAAAACGCCCAGGCGTTTTTTGGGGCGGAAAAACTTTTTGTCTCGGATTTCCTTCAAATTTTCACAGGTGATAGCCCTTGGCACTGGGAATACGCACACGAAATTTCAGGCTCCAACCTCGCCTAGGACCGAGATGGCAGCCACTTAAAGCTCGAATAGAGCTTAGAATACATGGCCCGAAAAACCGCCGTAACTTTTTTTCACGGGGGAGATACGCAAATTCCGACTTCAAATTCGGACTCAGCGACCCCAAAATACACAAAGGAGGAGTGAAAAACGGTACCTTAGATTTTGGCCGAAATCGGCAAAAACGCCTGATGTATATATAGCCCAGGCGTTTTTTGGGGCGGAAATTTTTTTGTCTCGGATTTCCCTTCAAATTTTCACAGGTGATAGCCCGTGGCACTGGGAATACGCACACGAAATTTCAGGCTCCAACCTCGCCTAGGACCGAGATGGCAGCCACTTAAAGCTCAAATAGAGCTCAGAATACATGGCCCGAAAAAACCGCCGTAACTTTTTTCACGGGGGAGATACGCAAATTCCGACTTCAAATTCGGACTCAGCGACCCCGAATACACAAAGGAGGAGTGAAAAACGGTACCTTAGATTTTGGCCGAAATCGGCAAAAACGCCTGATGTATAGCCCAGGCGTATTTTTTTGGGGCGGAAAAACTTTTTGTCTCGGATTTCCTTCAAATTTTCACAGGTGATAGCCCTTGGTACTGGGAATACGCACACGAAATTTCAGGCTCCAACCTCGCCTAGGACCGAGATGGCAGCAACTTAAAGCTCGAATAGAGCTCAGAATACATGGCCCGAAAAAACCGCCGTAACTTTTTTCACGGGGGAGATACGCAAATTCCGACTTCAAATTCGGACTCAGCGACCCCGAATACACAAAAGAGGAGTGAAAAACGGGGTACCTTAGATTTTGGCCGAAATCGGCAAAAACGCCTGATATATAGCCCAGGCGTTTTTGGGGGCGGAAAAACTTTTTGTCTCGGATTTCCTTCAAATTTTCACAGGTGATAGCCCTTGGCACTGGGAATACGCACACGAAATTTCAGAGAGAGAGAGAAAGAGAGAGAGAGAGAGAGAGAGAGAGAGAGAGGAGAGAGGAGAGAGAGAGAGAGAGAGAGAGAAGAGAGAGAGAGAGAGAAGAGAGAGAGAGAGAGAGAGAGAGAGAGAGAGAGAGAGAGAGAGAGAAGAGGAGAGAGAGAGAGGAGAGAAGAGAGAGAGAGAGAGAGAGAGAGAGAGAGAGAGAGAGAGAGAGAGAGAGAGAGAGAGAGAGAGAGAGAGAAGAGAGAGAGAGGAGAGAGGAGAGAGAGAGAGAGCTGAGAGACGAGAGAGAGACAGATAGACAGAGAGACTACAGAGACAGACCAGAGGAGAGAGAGACAGAGACAGAGACAGAGACAGAGACACAGGAGAGAGAGACATCCGACTATACGAAAATGTAAATCTTCAGCACCCGGCGGTCAGGCGGTCACCCATCCAAGCGCTAACCATGATCAATGTTGCTTAACTTAGACATACTGTCGAGAACCAGTGCAGTCAACGTGATATGGATGTGCGCATACCAAATCAAGTGTTTAACTTCTTATATGTTCTATTTGTAGACTAGATATAAGTCAAAAAAATAATAAATGGCAGCACGAATCCAAATCATGGATTATACTTAGCTTTGCACTTGAACATAGAAAATGGTCAGTTAATATAAATGAATCGGCTACTTTTTCAATTCCAGTATCAAATTGTCCAATGAGAAGTCACCTTTCTTTATTAAATTTACCGTAACCATAGCTGTTGATGTCCAATCAGAATTCATCTTTATAGTATTACCGGAGTTTCCCTATACAAACGTCACAGCCACGGTGATCTAAAACATCGCTAATGCGTGAAAATTACTCTCAGATCGAGAGTGCCCCACTTTCTGGAAAAGCGAAAGTTACTTGAGAAAAAACTGAAGTAAAAAAGAAAATGCTGGTGATCAGATATTTCTTCTTTTGTCTCAATGTTTTCTGTGCTATTTCACCCACATTTTTTACCATTAGTTCTACTCATTTGTCGTCTATAGTGGTAGAAAGAAAGCTAAAATTACACTTAGCATCCATAATGGCCTTTTTGTACAATTGTTTCAGTATGCGCGATAAAGAATTCCGACTAATAACGATTACTGCGTCATATGAGACGAACCTCCTGGCTTTCAGAATGGATCCCTGTTGAATCCGCCGTGTGTAATCGACAATTGACCAAACGCCAATCGAAAGATCGCTCGGCCCAACATAGAATTTAAGACAAACAATGGGGATGTGATCGTTAATAGGGAACGATTTTATCCAGTTAATCGTGACGTAAATTCGGACAAACAAAATAGTATTCTGTAGGTGTTGTTATAAAATCTCGTAACTACGGCTTGATTTAAGCCGTAGTTACGAGATTTTATAACAATACGGACGGTTTATCAAATCATAACGATAAACATATTCTGTTGTTAGCACAAAATTCTTTGCCATTGGCATGTCGATTGTTTTGATAGTCAGTCGATAAATCGATACAAAAACACGTGCAACGAAGAACAATTGGGGCATGACATTTTTCTAATCGTCCATTGGCTAATCGATGTTTTTGATTGACAGTCGGCGTTTGGTCAATTGTGACAGAATCGAAAATTGTAGTCTTCATGTAGAACAGGGTAAATTGTTCCTTAAACTGAAAAAAATGTAAGTGGCTGCAAAAGACAATATAATTGATATCACAAGTAGAAAATGTGTATGTTTTACCCTAAAATAGTTTTGAGACAAAAAGAGAAACTGATGATTATCACTGTTCTTTCTCTCAAAGTATTCCTAGACTATTTTATTTTAGGGCCGTCGAAACCATAGAATGTTTGGTAAAAAGTTGGGGTAGTCAACCCCTAAAATGGTTCACGCAACATCGGAATAATTTAGGGCGACGTCGTAAATTTTCCGGTTGGAACATTCAACTCCCGAATGCTTACGACGTCACCAAGATAGATTCGGATACGTAACGAATGTTAACGAAGACACACGAAAAACCCCTAAGTCGCATGAATCCCAATGAGTCGACTCCCTTAATTTTCAAGGGCCAGTAGTCATGGCAATGACAATATACCAAAAGATCGACCCAAAAAGTCAAGGCCGGTCGGCTTAAGGTAAGGCCTGTGTAATTAGTTATGGAACGAAATCTGTATGGTGCGAATAGAAGATTTTAAACGCTTCCAAGACGATTTTAAAGGGAAGTAATTTTTATTGCTTTCAACATTTGAATTTTTACCTTTTTTTAGTTTTTTTTTTTTTTGCCTACTCTTCAAACAATTTAGAAACATTTTCACAAAAATTGTTTAGAAAATTCCCAAGAAATCTGAGCACGCTCAAATATTTCCGTTTGTACAAAAACAGGCGATATTGCATCTAACAGTGCTTTAAAAAGTGTAGGCTCGGTCCTACGAACGTCACGGAATATGTCGAAATATAACGATAATTCGGGGAGTGCATTACGCACGCCTTACCTTAACCCTTTCCCAAACAAGACCTGGTTTTGACGTACTTAATAGAAAATGCTTGGGAAAACATTGAAACAAAAGAAGAAACTGCTGGTAACCAGCAGTTTTTCCTTTTGCCTCAATATTTTCTGTGCCATATTTTACACATATTTTGTCTTTACTTACATCCAATTGTCTTTTGTGACAGTTTTCGGAGTGGATCACCCTACAATTTTGTCGTTTGGGAAAGGGTTAAAACAGACCAAAACAACTTTTGAAGAAAACAAACATTTAATTCTAAGCCGATTTTTACATAGCATTATTCATCAACACATTTGTATTTCATAAAATGCTACAATAAAACATATAATCAAATTATATAATTAACTTACAGGTAACAATTGAAGCATCTATTATCAATACATTTGAGCCAGGATCTGGAAAAATGTCCTTTAAGGCTTTTGAGCCCAACATGGTTCCAGATCAGCCTGCGTATACACGCAGTCTGACCTGGAACCATGTTGTTCTCCAATGGCTTTGTCATGGTCTGTTACTGTAGCAACCATATGAGAGTAGCATGGATCAATGTCAGACTGCACCTTGTCAAATACTGATCTTGAAACACAAAAATGCTATAAGGAACATTTTTCCAGATCCCGGCTCATTTGTATTTCATAAAAAAAATAACTACGAAAAAAGTTTAATACAACATTCACACAGAATTAATTAACGGGTAAAACGACCAGACTTCTAGCATTGTTCATCATTACATTTTTCATAACACGGCCTACCACCAGATGACATCCACATATACCGATTTATCTAGTTTTGGCATTCTGGGATAGGTTTATGTCGAACTAGTTTCAATATGTCAGCGACCGTAATACTCTAGCAGAATTGACGTCCGTGCACATTGTCATACGACAGGTAAGCTTTTGTGAAATGACCTGATTAATCAAAGAATTGTATTGTCGATAAATTGAGGCGATGGCTAAGCGTGCTTTGATAAAAGATGTTCTTAATGTACATGCAGTTTTTATTGCAATTTTCTGCTTGATACTTTTTTTTGGCGACAGGATTTTGCAGTTATGCGCACTGCGTAGTAATTTGACAAAGTTTAATAAAGTGATGCGTCAAAGCAGACACTGTCTATAATTTAGAAGAATTCGACTGGAAGACATTGGCTACAAAAGAATCTCAATATATACGCCACTCACCTTCAATAATTATTGTTTTCAATATTTAAATAGATTTTTAACGTTACAAACACAAGTTAAGTGTCTTTTCCACTTTCAATAGAATTAACAATTTGTGTTCATTACAAAAGTTCAAATAACAATACTGGTTACAATTTAGGTGACTTTTTCTTCTCCCCCGTACAATAACCATGACATCGATAATGTATTACAAAAGATTAAATCAGAATAACAAATTAAATAGCCGAAATACACTAACAAGTTAACCATTTCCCAAAACAACGGTTTTATCAACTCTTAACTGAAATGGTTTGGGATAGGAAAGCATTGAAGGAAAAGAAGAAATTGCTGATAATCAGCGATTTGTCCTTTTCTCTATATATTTCATATGCTATAATTCTCACTAAAACCGTTTTCATTTACAACTTCTTCGTCGTCGTCAGTAGTTTTCAAATCGGTCCAGTACAAGATTTTGTCGTTTGGGAAAGGGTTAAAAGTTCGATTTAGTTAACATTAGAACAACAAGTGAGTACTTTTCTAAACAAGACTTAACCATAAAGTTCCTAATAAAAAGGGTTTGGGAAAACATTGAGACAACAGAAGAAAATGCTGGTGACCAGCATTTTCTCCATTTGTCTAAATATTTTCTATGCTTTATAACTTACGCATTTTAGCATTCTCTATTAACGTCCATTTTGTTGTCTGCAGTAGCTTTTAAATAGGAGATCTGTCGGCCAGGAAAGTGTAAATAGCCAGAGTATCCCAATAGTTAATATTTCAATTAATAATTATTATAATTGAGCCTGTATCTGGAAAAACGTATCGTAAGACTTTTGAGTCCAACATAGATCCATGCTGTTCTCTAATAGCTTCTTCATGAACTGTAGTAGCTTACAGAGAGAAGCATGGATGCATATGGGAATGCATTTGACAACATGCTGATCTTGAAGCTCATTTTTAAAAAATGCTATAAGGGACGTTTTATCCATATCCCGGCTCAATACAATTGTTTAAATAACAATAACAAGTTAAATATCTGGTTTATTACAATAATTTTTATTACAATAGCACGTTAATTCCCCTTCCGGCCCCGTTTTTACACATCCGGGTTTATGATGCTGAAACGTGCAGTCGTAGAGTACAGGCCCTGAAAAAGAACAAGAACAATATTACAATAGCATTATTACAATAATTAGAATAGCACGTTAATTCCCCTTCCGGTCCCGTTTTTACACATCCGGGTTTATGCTGCTGAAACGTGCAGTCGTACAGTACAGGCCCTAAAAAAGAACAAGAACATTATTACAATAGCATTATTACAATTATTACAATAGCACGTTAATCCCCCTTCCGGCCCCGTTTTTACACACACAGGTTTATGATGCTGAAACGTGCAGTCGTACAGTACAGGCCCTAAAAAAGAACAAGAATATTATTACAATAACATTATTACAATATCACGTTAAATCTCCTTTTGCCCCCGTTCTTACACATCTCTAATCAGATAATTTCGATCAACCCGATCGGTTACATTCCTCGTATAGGTAGAATTCCTGTAATGTGACCATTTTGAGATTCATAAAACATCTGATTTTTTCGAGCGGCGTCCTTACGTATTCGAACCTACTCGGGCGCGGTCGTAAAAATTCGGCGGTGAAAAGTTCCACCGCCGAATGTTTTCGATGTCGCCCGAATAATTCCAACGTCTTGCGAATCTCATTCGGTGTGGTCTACCTCAAACCCAACCAAACGACTTTTTCTCGAACTGTAGTTGATCAAATCAGACCTCTTTAGTCGATTTGGTCAGCTAGACAGATGGAGCAGAGGTCGCATTGATCGGGATGCGGTCGTGATTCAGTCGAGTACAAGTCGAGATGATGGAGTACCCTCTGCGGTGTTCCATTCTACCGCCGAATTTATACGACGTCGCTCGCCCGAATAGTTCCGGATATATAGCGTATGCTAACAAGTAACAATACCACGTGAAAGATTTCGACGTCGCGTGAATCGCATTACGGGTGGACTACCTTAAAACTAACCGAGAGTCTCACCTTTTCCCTTAACGTATACTCCATAACAGGACCCAGCGTTGCCACAGAATGTTATGTATTGCGGTCCTGGTACCTTACCCACGAAACAATGTATTCCACTAGCACCTGTAAAACAAACGGTACAGAATCATGTAACACAAGAATTCGGAAAATGATAAGAAATCGTTCAAATTGAATTCAATTTGAAGCACAAGTGGAAAAACGCCAGGAAATAGCTAAATGTTGTGTATCTTCTTTTCAAATCAGCTGATAATTATCGTCGACAAAGAACAACTACGTTACGTTTTATCAGCTAATTTTGAATGAGTTTGAGTTTATTGGGGTTTTACGCCGTTTTCAACTGCTAGGGTAATTTCACGGCGGCCGCAGCACCTAATCTTGGATTCCTGTTGTTTCTCATACCAGTACTACGACAACACCCTAACCGAGCCTCCAGCTGCTCTACCACAAAGGTTTACGATATCAGACCATTGGTGGGTGATATTTTTGTCAGAAAGGCTATTTGCCGCCACCGGGGATCGAACCTGGTACCTCTCGAGTGAGGTGTAGATGCGCTACCAACTACGCAATGGCCGCGGCCGAGTAATTAACAAACGGCTTAGAATGATGTGACACAAGAATTTTTAAAAAAAAATGTAAAAAAAAAGTTTAACCCATAACCAAACGACAAAGTTTTAGACTGGTCCAAATTTAAAAATGTTGCCGACGACAATTTAAAGTGAATAAAATGTTTCCTTTTTCAGTCTATTTGTGTAGAAAACATAGTGGGAAATGAAGAAATTGCTTGTCACAAGCAATTTATTCATTTTCCACAATGTTTTTCAAAGCCATTAGCTAATAGGGAGTCAAAAAGAGTCACTGTATGGTAATGGGTTAATACACGTACATGACTAATTTCAAGAAAAATATTGTCAATATTAAGACTCAATAATATTGTCAATGATATTGATCGTGTATGGGCCGCTTAAGGTTTTTAAGCAGAAGTGGAAAAACGCCAGTAACTAGCTAGGTGTTGTAGATCTCCTTTTCAAATCAGCTGATAAAACTGTCATCCACGACCAATTAAAGTGACATTTCACGATTATTTTACATAAATTTTACTTTTGTTCTATCTGAAAGAGCATGTTTTCTTGTGAAAATTCTGAAAATTTCAAGCCAAAATATTGAACCGTTTACGAGAAATATATATTTTTGTGCTAAAATTAAACAAATTGTTGTGGACAACAGTTCAGATTTATATAGAAATTGTCATTTCTGTCTCGACTTTGAAGCCGTATTTTTCGCTTAAAGATAACAACTTCAAAAAACTGATAGCGTTTCTACGCATTAGAATAAACAATCTTTGCATCAAGACATACTTTTAAAAAAAATGAAATAAATGTAAAATGTCACTTTAAAACTGTCGTAAATGAGTCGTTTTCAAAATTCGCAGGTTTTCTTGTCCACGTTTAATAACTTGTACATTTAAGTAAACAAATAAACATTAATGTTAAAAAAGAGTAGATACCAATGCAATTGAGCTAATTAAGCATAAAAATATAACATGTTACATGCTTTAGTGAGATATTTTACGTGTTATATTGCCTGAAATGTGTGAATTTGCTTTGTCCCACTGCTACCTTCATTGGTTTTGACCAGCAAAGATAACTACTTTTGAACGTAATTGAAACACTTTTTTATGTTAGTTTGCTTGACAATATGTATAATTACACTTTAAATATACCAGTTGCCCGAATGATATTATGTAAATGGTATAAAAATCGACATATATCCTTGTCCCGCAGATTTTTGTCTTTGGTGTTCCAGTGTCTAAAAGGTCAAAGAAATGCAATTTCGATTAAATGCAGACACAAATCATTTACCTCCCTTTGAAAAGCTACCGTAGGTCCATACATTACCATTAAAAGAGGAAGAATTTATTTTGTGTCTTGTTAATAAAATGAAAAAGAAGGCGATTAATTTGTACAGTACTTTTTTTCTTTGTCTTTGGGATGACGCACTTTATAATACTTTGCAATGCACATTTTTATTAGATATTTGTCCGTTATATCTGACTTTGAGTACAGTAAATGCTTTCAACAGTAAATTTTACAAATACCCTATTTTACACATATATTTTTGCAAATATGTGTGAAATTGTCCTTGGTGTTCCAGTCCTTGGTGTTCCAGTCTGAGCACTGGAACGTCAAACACAAAAATAAAATGGCACTGAGTTGAGTTGAGTTTATTGGGGTTTTACGCCGTTTTCAACTACCAGGGTCATATCGCGGCGGCTGGAGCACCTAACCGTGGGTTCCTGGTATTTCTCGCACCAGTACAACCACAATATCCAAACCGAGCCTCCAGCTGCTCTCTCACATAGATGATTCACACCCATTGGTGAGAGACAAATGACTCTTGTCAAATGTCAGAATGGATACTGGCCGAGCCGGGGTTCGAACTCGAGACCCCTGGATTGACAGACTCCGACGTAACCGACTGAGCTATCCGGGCTCGGCAAAAAGGCACTGACGTACGTCATATTGCATGGATTAGATTGATATTATCAAAATAAGCTATCATACAAAATCTGGGCTTTGTTCCTGTGATACTTTTAGAGAAAATGCCAAAATAAAGTTTCGCTAGATGTTTTAAATGGAGTTGCATGTTACGGGTTAAAAATGACGTTTAGCAATGTCTTAATGTATGGAGTAGATAGATATTATTGAAGAAAAGTTACATACCAAATTTGAGCTTTGTATGTCTGATACTTTTAAAGAAATACCAATTTCAAGTCTTGAACAGAAGGACGGGCTGACTGACGGTAAATGGTAGAACAATATTGCCTTAAATGTTTTATATGGACACATTAAAATCATAAATTATTACACAATTACTATATGTCTTTGCATTTAAATATCTTTCGACTCATGCTGTGTTACTAGATTCAGGTCTTAAAGGAGGTTAGATTTTTCTATCAACTGGAGAGTTAGCATAGACTTTTCGTCGGCATTTTAATGTGTCATGAGTTCTGATGTACGTTCCGGGAAGCAGAATCGAATGGGACTAATATTAGCTCCCAGTCCCTCAATCAATGCAAAATAAACATGTTAAAACAAAGAAAATAGATTATTTTCTTTAGGGTTATGTTAATGTCTTTGGTGTTCCGCTGATGTCTTTGGTGTTCCAGTAATGTTAAATTCATTTTCCAAGAAAACTGATCTAACAAATGCATCAAAAGTATCAGTTATGTAAAGCAGATTGGACATATTAATTTTGACGATTGAAACTTTTCTGGACATTCGGACTCAAATAAGATATTTTGAGAATACAATGCTTTAATTTTTCCATGTTCCTAAGCCAGGGATACTTTAATGTAAATTATTTAGTAATTATGCACACACAATGTCCTTTTTTTCTATTATTTATTAGCCATTGACCTTTTAAGATGTGATTTGGTGAAACATTTTTTAATATATTTTAATCTATATTATTTTCATAACTATATTTAACTGGAACACCAAAGACATTTTTGTCCGGAACACATTGTTAATAACCGATTTAGAAGCTACACACCCACAATTCAGGGTGGAAAATGATTTGAAACATACCATTAAGAATATAACAACGAATTAAGAACACAAAGATCAAAATATTTGACAATTATTTTTCATGATTTACTGGTCTAAAAAACCTGCGAATTTTGAAATTGACTCAAATAACGTTTTATCGGATTATTTTTCAAATTTCCAATTCTTAAATCGGTCTTATATATATTTACATGTATATTTTTAGAGTGCAGTTAAGAAGAAGAAGAATTACCTGTTATGAAGCTGCACATCAGCATCGTGGTTATAAAATACACCAAACACACTGACTTCCAATTTTGTCCTTCCATTTCGATCGGGCCTACGTACATACAACCGAATCAGCCCAACTTAAAACAAATAACTAGCTCTTCTGTTGAAGACCCTTTAACCCTTTCCTAAACAGGATAAGGCTTTTATATCTAAACAAGGGTGGTTGATAGTTTAAAAACACCTAAAACAATTTCCCTAACGGCATAGAATTGGACTGTCCCAATTCTA
>CAVMGG010000440.1:0-89926 GCA_963680895.1 Fragum sueziense
TGTATTTGAAATGTAAAATGTTTTAAAACAATATACGTACATGCTTCTTTTTGGCATATTTTTCGAAAGCTTGAAAGATGATAATCATGAATCAGTCTTACACCTACATTGTACATGGTGGAGATTGTGCATCATGGGATGGATAACAGTTACTGACAAAATAATATCGGTTCTGGTCAAGTATATTGCAGTAACCTCGCATGTTGCATGTACCCACCTTACAGAGCTCTTTTCTCAGATATGAATTACTAGTATTTGTGGAATCATTTTATTTCTTTCCAAAATTTAATCCCAACCGACCAGAAAGCGAAATAATAACAACTAAGGCCAAATTAGCCACGCTTCAGATAAGAAATTGTGCAATACGAGTACCTTGCCTATTCTTGAGTCGATTTTCAAGCGGTTTATTGCAGGTATCCCGTCTTACTGAGATCTTTCCTCAGATAAGTTTGTGGCTATATCAACATTTCTTGGAGAAACCTGATCAGGGTCCACCATTAACAGGATCAATCCTGCCAAAATGATATCAAACAAGCCGATTATTTGTATATTTTACAAGAATTATGTTCCACTTGTACCTAATAACTCCTGTCCATAAACCCTATTTTTTTGACTAGTCAAGTTTGGCAAAGCTGAAAGAAGTCCATCGTAAGGATTATTTTAGCAAATAAAAAAATCGTATCCAATTAAACTAGCAGTTTCAAAGAAGAGATTCTTGTGAAATTTAATGAAATGGTACCGTTTTTGTGATTTGGCATTCTATATCACGCATGATTAATTTTATCAGAATTCTGTGAAGAAACCTCGGAAAAGCTTTCAAATCCCTTATTAGATGCATGAAAGCTCTCTCTCTCTCAGCGTAAATTTTGAACAAACAGTTACTAAATCTGGACAAACAATAGAGAGTGCTTAGTCTGTTCCTATAGTCATGAAAAGAAAAAGGGATCTATGAATAGAAATTCTGAACGATTTATCTTCAGTGAGCTCTACCTATATCATTGCATGCAAAACCATCCTAAACGAGTCTTACCTTGTAGGTATATAAATGACAGAGCCGAAATAACAAGGGAGAGGGTTAAATTCGCCGACATCGACCGGACCAATTTGAATGAGTCGGAGATACTTCGTCTTAATTATTCGATGGGAATTACGGTAAAAACGATTGCAATCTTATCAAATGATTACTTTTTGGCAGTTCTATATTTTCAATGTCGTCATTTAATTTGGCATCAACGTGACACAGATCAACATGTGCTAAATAGTCAGGTCAGGGCTTTATTGCATTTACTTCAAAGTCAGTAATTATCTCGAATTATCGTTCTTTTCAACTTTAAAACTTTTTTGGGGTTAGTATACATTATATGACCCGTACCGCAAATGGACCGTCTTGGAAGTTTGAAACGTATATTATCAATCGGCATAAACTTCATAGTCTGTCTGGCATAGCAACAGTTACTGTTTTTCTCTAAGAGTATTGTCTGGGATTAACTTACTATCCTATTTAACCTAAAAATGTTATAAGTATATTTTGACCTCGGCAGGATGCGACCTTTTCTCACTTATTGAATCTACAGACATCATATGTGCAGTCCCGTTTTGCGTTATATGTCCAGTATAGTATAGATTGTCCATTTTGCATCTTATTTTCTTCGATTACAGGTTAAGTGTGGAGTGAGGATATCGTCGACTGTAAATGGTAATCAAACAAGACAACAGCCCAGCGATACATTCTTCGTTGGGGTGAAGGTATGAGGGACACAAAAAACAATTTAAAACAAGAGTGCCATGGTCACAATATACGCCGCCCCAGAGACTAAGTTTTGCATAACTCATGCAAAAATCAATGAACCATAAAATCCTTCCTTCATGCACATCTACCAATTTAGGTGATAACATTGACCAAGTTTCAAGAAGATCTAGCCAGAAACTTAGGAGGAGTTGCGTTGACAAGAAAAGTGGACGGACGTACGGACGGACGGATGGACGGACGGACGGATGGATGGACGGACGGACGGACGGATGGACGGACAGACGGAGAAGATGACGCCAATATACGTCCGCCTCCGGCGGCGTATAAGAAAATTATCAAGATGTCTTTTTACAAATTATTATTTTAAACATGAATATTTTCACTAGACTTAGAATAATATACACTAATATTTTAAAGTATATGGGTCAGATAAATTGATCTACAGACATGCAGAAATACACTATTACAGAATAGCATGGTACGTCACTATTAGTTATAATTAAATGAAATTGTAATAATATAGATTTCTGTTTGGCAACTAACTCATAGGACTATATGCATAAAATGAGTCTAGTCTAAAATCAACACTGTAATTTAGCTATGAACTTTTGAATCGCCCGGTTTTTATTTCACGAGAATGTGTTCAGTCGTGGCATTATGTCCGAACCTCCATCTGGTCATTCCGCTTGGGTTAATCACCTTTTGGTGAGAATAATATTTAAAGATGGATATACGTCGCAATTATCACGAGTCCGACGCTCTACCGTTGCACTATGGTCGCACCCCAATGTTCATCTTAAGCTCATTTCATGCAACTGGTCCAACTTGTTTAGAAAATTAATCAAAAAACACCCAATTTTACTCAGATTAACAATCCAGTTATAACGATAAACAGAGGAAGTTCAACCACAATTACTTTACAACCAACTGTACCACTTGGATGTTCTCTACCGTTTAGAGTGCCAGATGGGAAGGAACCATGTGATTTAGCAATCGAGCTCTATGATCCGAATTCTGCTTATCAGGTATGTACTTTCGCAAATAAGTTTGATATGTATTTTGATTCAGACTTGACATTGATGTACATGTATAACAATGAATATTGTGATATCTATAAACAACTACTGTTCGTGATATTCACGACATATTCATATATGAAATATAAACGTTCTATCTAATGTAGTTCAAATGATAATGTGTATTTAATTGAGAGAGTTGATGCCGCGACGTCAAAATTGAGGTCATTTTGAGCATATTACGTTTGGGAAACAGTACATTTGTATTCAAAGTTGATGCTCGCCTCATCATTTAATGATATTCATGTATATGTTTTCAAACTGTATTTCTGATTTATCAAAATATATAAATTTTATTGTGCTAAGTTAGTAAATAGCAAGATGTATATCCATTTTAAGCTGTAACACATATCATGAAACACCCTGTATTTATACGTGATTAAAACACACTAATTCAACATTTTGGTAAATTTGCCCTTATTAAAAAGACCGAAAAACTTTTTTCGCATTAAATACATACCCTGTATTAAAGGGACATTTCATTCCAATTTCAATTTTTTAAAGTATGTCTTGATGCCAAGATTGGTTATTCTAATGAGTATAAATACTATTAGTTTTTGGAAGCAAATTTTCCAAATTTGCTTCTCTTAGCAGCCATGTGTCTCTGCACTTTACCATTCTCTGCATACCACACAACATCTTCCGGTCTTTCTCACTATAAATAGTTCTATCAAAAGCAAAGATTAGTGAGGTAACAGTCATTCGAATATTCAATATGTAAGTCTGAAGTTATGTGTAGATATTGAATTGTGTGACTGAAAATGAAACATTCAATTAATCATGTCTCTAAGAGAAGAAAAGATCAAAGTAGTAATTTGCTTTATTATGGTTCAAAGAATTAGTCCAATGGCCTTCCTTGTAAATGGGTCAGTCGAGTTTACTGAACTATGAAATATATTCAGCTTACACAAACGATTAATATGCATGAAGTTGTGCTAAAAATAAATACAACTCCATCATGAAATCAAAGTATGCAAGGTATTTTGGATAATCAAAGTACTTAATCAAAATACTCTACGAATCAAAGTATTCAAGGTATTTAAATGGATAATCAAAGTACCTAATCAAACTACTCTATTTCTGGCCCCGGTTTCTCGAAAAAACTTAAGTACGTTCTCATGCTCAAATCTGAGCACAGTGCTCAAATCGCATGAAATCCACGTGAACTTCAATGGAATACCCTTCAACGTTGGAGAGTATCCCTTTGATGTTGAGCATGTTCTCATGAGAATATACTTAAGTTTTTTTTTCGAGAAACTGGGGCCTGGACAGGCCTACATTTTTGAAAAATTTGCTTCCAAACAGTACTGTCAGTACTTTGATTTTAAGTTGTTGCCAATAAGCGAGAAACACGCATTTAAAGTTGAGACATAATCGATAAATTGCATATAAATCCGAACTGTTGTCCACAACAATTCGTTCAATTTTAACACAAAAATATAAATTTCTCGTAAACGGCCCAATATTTTGCCCTGAAATTTTCAGAATTTCCATAAGGAAACGTGCCCTTTCAGATAAAAATAAAAGTAAAATTCATGACGAAAAAAACTTTAAGGTACTCGTATTTTGCCATTTTACACGTCGCGGTTCCTAGTCAGATCCTCTGGTATAATAAGATTCTTTTCATTACTTAACTTAAATAAAAATAACGGGAAAGACGGACAACGAGCGGTTGCAATTTAGCTTACCTCGTGCTTAATATTCTGGGTACGTGTATAAGATTTATCGTATAATTACAGTGTGGAGACACGCAGGTAGCGGTTGAGTCTGACCCGAATCTGTCTGACCAGAAACTGTGTGGTAGAACATTAAGTGGCTGGAGAAAAAAATCAAACCAACACTGCAAAGGGAAACATGATCAGAATCGTTGTAGCTATTCTTCCATTCGAATACCAAGTATTAGCATGAGGGTAAAAACAACAAATCAACTTACTTACAAAGCAGATGAAACATTTTCTCTACAACTTAAATCCAGTTCTACTGCGAGCCATAAAGTGTGGGAGAACCAGTACCTCGATAGGGTTCAGGTATTATTATAAATAGACTTTGATGAACCTCTAAACCGCGTAACGGACCATGCTTTTGTGTTTGTTATTCAAATATTTGAATAAGTGTACATGTAAGTTCAATTTCAAACGTCACCTAGAGAAACGATCAGGGACTGATTTCTTGGGTTGTCTTGGCGCTGCTCGCTTTCTATTCCTCATGCACTGAATTTCTGGCAAAACGTAGTAACAGAAACAACGGTTTATCATTAGTAAACATCGAAAGGGGGCAAATATGAATCACGTCGGATCTAACCATTCCGAAGCATCTACAAACTCAATCACAACAACGAGATTGTCCAAGTTAAATAGCTAGAAATGTGTGCTATTAAAAGAAAGCATGTTGTTATCATTAGGTTCTAGTTCGCGAATGATAATAATACGCTTGACATTTATAATCAAATACTACACTTACATAACATTACAATTTCCTTTCAAAATTATGTCATTTTTTGTCGGTCCTGACTAAATACAGAGTTAACTTTCTTAAATCTAGACAGTAACAATTCTAACCATTATTTTAGCCATGGTTCAGCTTGTTACAACCAGATCTGTTAAGAAAGGCAAATGTTTTTTACCTTTTAATTCTCCCCGAAAAAAAATTGGGGGAGCATATAGTCGCAACGCTGTCCGTCCGTCCGTCTGTCCGTCCGACCATCCGTCCGACCATCCGTCCCTACTTCTGTCCGTCCACAGCCAGATTTCCGCAACAATTGGGCCTAATTCAATGGAACTTCACATGTGAACTTTCATGGATAATCCCTAGGGATAATGTACTCCGTTTTGTAATTTGAGGCTGCGTCATGGAAAAAGGGGCCTTAATGTAGAAATTAGCTTATCTCTAATTTCTATTCATCTTATAAGCAGAATTAAATGGGATTTTGTACTTAATTGATAAATGGGATGTTCTAGACCATTTTCTATAAACAATTCTAGTACAAAAAATCTGTCATTGGAAAATGGGGCTTAATGTATGATAGCTTTTTTGTGACTAACTCTTTTTCGGGGAGCTAAATCCGTCTATGACGGCTCTTGTTTACACATATTTACGCATGAAAGAATGTGCTAACAAACAGACATTAATACCATTTTAGATAGGTTGAAATGATATTAAGAACAGATAGTCCTTAAATGAGAAAAAGTCGACGTATTATTAATGTATTTCTATCAAGAAATACGCATCAGTTTTTGGTCACGTAGGTCAAGGGTCAAGGCTACAAGACGGGATGTTAATATGATAGTAGGCAAAGCCTAAATATGGGCGAAAAGATGTCCGCTCAATTCTTCTACCGATGAAAAACAATAATCGGACTAGATGTACCTTGTTGTCCTTTCTGACATCACTTACAAAACTGAATTACAAACTGGTAAAATACAGTTGTCTTAAACAAGATCAATTCACGAAACACATTTGCCTCTGCAAGAGTATTTGAGGCCCTATATTACGAGGGGCGTTCAATTAAAAGTGGTACTAATAGTCCACCATACCTCACGTTTCTATAAAACTAGTGGTGCTTGCGACTATTTGACGGGAAAGTTACTGTCTATACTTGGTCAAAATTTGAGACAAATTCGTTGACTCTTTCAAAAGTTATTGAACTTTAAAGTTGGTCCAGTCGTACACACTGGCTATTTCGCTGTGCGCAAAATGAAAAACGAACTGTGTTAGGATGTACGGGTCTACATTAAAGGTCGCATAGGCTTTGAAATATCTACATCACATGTATATAATGAACTATATCAGATTCGTAGACATTCGAACGTTGAATATGCGTCAGATTTTAGGAAGATAATGGAAATTAAATTTGGTAAAACTGGCTTGAATGATGCCCCCCTCTCAGGCAACCCGGGTAGAGCTAGCACCAAAGCAAATGTTGCTGTAGATTCCGACATGACCGAACAAGGGGCATGGTTCAATGTGCAAGAAATAGCAGATAAAGTTGGTTTTTCATCGGGGACATGTCATACGATTTTGACGAAAGGGTTGAAACACAGAAAGGTTTATGCCCATTGGGTCCCACACCTGCTGCCTATGGACTGAGAGCCACCCACGCAAAATATATTTTGAAATAATGCAATAAATGCAACAAATGTGGGCTTTCTTGGCTTTATACATATGATTGAACAATAATCTATTATTATGAGCACCAATGACGTGTCATAAGCAATCAATGGCTGCGAAAATATCAGGTAAGGTCCGTAATAGCCAAAAAATTAAAAGCGCGGCAAAAGTTTTGTACGCGGTTATTTTTCAAATATAACGGGTGTATTGTTCAAATTACTGTTTCAAATAGTACAACTATCGCCGGTCATTCATACAAGAAATGTATGTCGGCCAAAGTACAGAAATATCACGACAAGAGCAGGTCTAGGACCGGCTAAAGAGGCATGTGCCAAAACCATGACAGCGGAGCTGTCCACAGGTGTCATCTTGTCCAAGACTTCCTGAAAGAGACACATGTTG
The DNA here is from genome assembly GCA_963680895.1 of Fragum sueziense. Taxonomy (NCBI): domain Eukaryota; kingdom Metazoa; phylum Mollusca; class Bivalvia; order Cardiida; family Cardiidae; genus Fragum; species Fragum sueziense. The sequence goes on from CAVMGG010000440.1 coordinate 7,336, forward strand.
CACAGCGTCTTCAACCACCCTTATAGCCGGGCGTAAGCCAGTATGGCTTTTTTGTGTTCCCCATGATGACGAAAAAAGCCTCTGGTCGTCGGTATAGGCCTTCATATTCTATATGAAGTGCAATTTTCCAGTGTCTGCGAGGTGTTCCAAAAGATGCTCATTTATTGGCATATAAGTAATGAATCTCAAAACTTCAGAAGTGTTTGGGTCTCAAAGAGGATTACTTCGAAGTATTGAAGAAACTTAAAATTGAATCGCGACATAACTGTGGCTTATAGAACCCCAGTTCCAAAATTAATTGAACGTCCCTCGTATTGCCAATCGACTTTACTATATGACAAAGGTATACATGTGTATTGTTTTAAAAAAAAGAAGTTGCATGTAGGCCTGATGTATGACTGGTATTTCATTTACATGGTCCTTGGGTAGCTGCTTTGGCCCAAGCTAAAGTGAGGTTACATGAAAAAAGCTTACACGCCGTCTGATAATCCGCTGGAATGTTAACGCCCCGGGAACGCAGAAAAAATAACGTTGACGTCATAACCGCATGTATGACGTAACATTACCATGAACTAATCTCAATATTTGCCACCCCCCCCCCCCGCCCGGCAACAATTTCGGATTGCTTCTTATGCTTATGTAATTATCGTTATAGGCATTCACAATTTTCGCAACATTTCGGACATTTTTAACTTTCGGTAAAATTTCATAATATTGGGATTTTCAGACTCGAACTGCGTATGTGTGGCCTATTTACGGGCTGAATGCCGCTTTGCGACCTTTTCGCCCGTATAAGTTAACTTTTTAACATTTTTGACTTCTTTTTTTAAGAATTATTGGACGGATTTCAACCAAACTTGGCAGGAAGCATCCCCATCGGAAGGCAATTAAGATTTGTACAAATCACGGAGTTATCTCCCCTTAGGACCCAATAAGAGACCATTAAGGTGTAGAAAGGGTACATTTTTAAAATATCTTCTTCTCCTAAACCCGCTGTTGGATTTAATTCACACTTGTTTTTAGAGTCTTTAGGGCAAGGACTACAAGAAGGAAACATCTGTTGAAAACTGTCCATGCTTGGGGATGGGGCTGGGGGGTTGTTAGGTCATTAGTTAAGGTTTTATTTTTTCAGCTTGTGTGCACAAATCCTCCTACAGTCTTGATCGGAATCTAATCAAACTTGCTACAGTGAATTTCCATGGTGTCTAGTTGTGCACACCGCTTACGGAAGTTAGATATCTCATTTCGTTCTTGATTCATCTGCCCTTGAACTAAAAAATTGTCATTTTCTTGTGTGTACAACTGGTCCTATAATTTTCAACCCAAGTTTAATTAAACTTGTCACAATGGATTTCCATGGTGTTTCATTGTGCACATCCCTTACGGAATTTATATAACTCTTTTCGTTCTTGAATTATCTGCCCTTGGATTAAAAATAAATGCCTATTTTCTCGTTGAGGCAACTCCTACATTTTAAACCAGGATTCAATCAAATTTGCCACAATGAATATCTACGGTGTCTAGTTTTGCAAACCGCTTACAAAATTAAGATGACAAATTTTACTGAACAAGTCCCTATCGGGCGTTTATGCGCCGCTTTGCAAAGCTCTTGTTTCAGGATGTACAACGTTCTAACTGCATTATGGGTAATTTCGGCTCCGCTGTGGAGTAATTTAGCGATAATTCCCTCGACTCAGGTAAGTGTTTATCAAACATTTCCGCCAATTCACGACCGATTTTGAAAAACTAACGTGGAGTGCCCCCGCCTTAACGAAAGCAATCATCGGATGTTAATTTCAAGTCCCTGTACACGGTATTAAAAAGTTATTGAAGAACGAAAATTGGAAAAAAAAGTTTTCTGATGGCACCACTGTGGAGTAATGTACGAGGGTCACTCAAATAATTCGTAGACTCTAGGCATAGCGTCCGTATAACTGAACAAAATTCTAAAATTCAACCTATCCTAGATGAAACAGTTATCTGAGAGAGGCTGTGAAAATTTCAATACTCTATCTTAAACGGTTTGTGTTAAATTGACTTTAAATTGACACCCCTTGACGCCAAAGCGGGGCAGGTGTACAATGACGTCGACATCAGGTCTAATATATTACGATGCAGGCAATGTTTCTAGCTCTCAAGCATTGCACAACATTCATTACTCTTGAATATATGTACCCTTATCATATATTATGCATTTTGTTTTAATTTTTTATAAATTAAAACAATCATTTTCATGATTATTTAATTGTGAACATTGATGATAATCTTACTAGTGCTATAAACGTATATGACTTTTATATGTATCTAGCTTTTCTTTGTATCTGCTATATGATTGAGCCTACTATGGCCCGTTTCTGTTCGTACCACAACCCAAAATGTAACTATACAATTAAAAGGTTAATGTAGGCGCATGTTATATATTATTTGAAAAGTGATATTACTTTCATTTTTGATGTGGTATTTGTATTTTCCAGACAAATTCAGTGAAGCTTACATTTTGGTATCCTCAAAGCGACGTCACGACGTTCACATTTTTTTTACCAAGCAACTCAATTGTTATGTTGTTTATTTTGATTATCAAATTTAAATTCATACAATGACTTGTCATTCTGTTGGTCAATTGTCGAGCATCAAATTTCTACACTTGTCTGATATTTGAAATATTGAAAAGCCATTCCACAGAGCAAATTATAAAAGCGAAGATGCAAATTTGACCCCCTGCCCCGGTTAAACAAAAGTGTGTTTCTGTAGCAACCCCGTATCGGAATTCTAGTTGCGCAAAACTTGTGAAATTTAATTATTCAGACCGGGGAAGTTTTTTTCTACCACATTTTGAATTTTTATTGATGAATGTTGTAAAACATGAAAGTTATAACAAAAGTCTACGAATTTTTTGAACAGCCCTCGTACAATGTTTTTGAAGAAAACGGGCTAAAATACCAAATGTCTGAGTACGTAAGCGTGCTGCGTGTTATCAGTACGAGCCTAGCTGCGGTCCGCCTGACCTCAGAAAACTGATTCAAACCGTGAGATTTATGCAAATTGCAAGATTACTCCGCTGTGGAGGGTGCAAAAAAAAGGCTCCGCTGTGGAGTCAAAACATGTTAAAAGACATGCATTGTTCTTTGCCACCGATAGGAAACGGATCGAACCATACAAATGCATCTTTATATATAACCTTTGTACTATCTAACTTAGATCATGCCTATGTACGTAAAATCGTAAGACCGTAAAATGTACATTTGACATGACACAGTTAACATCCTATTGTTTTAATACTTTACTCCTAAACGCTTTTTAAAATAACTCATAATCTAGAATAACTTTATATGTCCACAATAACAAGATTTTACGCATTCATTATTTTCCCTTGATTTTCATACGTCTCTGTAAATGTACAATTTAAGAGGTTCTCCGTTAAAATGAATTGGTTTTTAACACTTTCCCGAACAACCCAATTCTAGACTGTCTCAATTTAAAAAGAGTTGCAGACAAGAAAAAACTAATATCATAAGAATGAAATGCGTATATTACAACAAAGAAAATATTTTGGGAAAACGATAATCAGCAATTTATTCTTTTCCCTGAATGTTGTCGCAATATATTCCTACTAGGAACACCAAACTTACTGTAACTAACTGTACTGAGGCCGAAGGAAAGCCTAAGGCTTGTGGTGACCCATCTCTTTGTCTTCTTTCTTCGTTTATAAAACAGGTTGGACTGAACTTTTGGGGGGTGTTTGCGCCAATGTTCGTCTTAATTACTCTTGAAGGCATTTATACTTTTGGAATTGACAACTTCAACCGTTAATGAGTTCCACCACTCTGCATGTGAAACTTTGTTTTCTTATCTCTGTTCGTGAATACTATTTGTATAGTTTTTTGAGTTTCCTCTAGTTCTTGTTGACAGATTGCGTCTTAGGAAATTTTCTGATGATGTTTTATCATAATTATTTAGGATTTTGTAGACTTGTATCATGTCATTTAATTCTAAGTCGTCTATACTAAAGGGTATGTAGTCGTTCACTGTATGTCAGGTGTTGAATGTATTTCAGTAACCTTGTTGCTCTTCTCTGGACATTTTCGATATATTTTTGGTGCCTTTTTAGATGTGGAGACCAAGCTGCTGATGTATATTTCAAATGGGGTTTTACAATAGCTTTATAAAGGTTAAGGATTTTCTTTCTAGGTATGTGAATATTTTGTGGATGATTCCAAGATTTCTGTTCGCAAGTTTGATTTTGGCATTCATGTGGCTTTCAAATTTGAGCTCCGAGTCGATGATCACGCCTAGATTTTTTTCTTCTTTGATTGTGACAATTTTCGATATATTATTTGCTTTGTCTTTCATCTCGTAGCTATCGAACTCCTTTTTTTACCGATGTGTAGGTGCTTACATTTATTTGAATTGAACTCTAGGTGCCAATCGTTTAACCATTTGCAAAAGTTAATGAGATAGTTATTTGAAGTCTCTGGTGGTCGTCTTCTGTTCTTATGGAGTTAAAAGTTTTCGTGTCGTCTGAAAACAATTTTACTATGGTTTCCGCCATGTCTGGTAGGTCGTTTATCACTGGTGGTGAACTCGGACAAAGCGAGGAACATTTTTCATGAACACAAGGTACAGATACTTCATGTTTAAATGCGCGTTTAAAAACCAGTTTTACTAGTTTGAGCATGTACACAACGATTTGCACGTGTTTATCCGCCCAAAACAATATGGACGAATTGGAGAGACACTTAGAGGCTATTGTATTTTTTTTTTATTTCATTTCTCTGACTGATTCTGAAGTTGGTATTACAATTCTTGGAGTAGAAGTTTTTTTCCGATGTGAAAATCGTAGTTAACGTTTTTTGAAGGGGACTTGTACGGTTTATTCATGACACCGTGAACATTTTCAATGGCTGTTCGAATTGCAATGACTTTTGTCCTAACAATAGAATAGGTTTTCGGTTAAATATGGATAAATCGTAGGTGTTGTTATAGAATCCCGTAACTACAGCTTCAATAAAGTTGAGTTTGTGACGTTTTAGATTTACACCGACGAAGCATTAGTGTTTGTCCGAAAAAACGTCACTAGGTCTATATATAGTAGATAAAAATTATTCTTTTTCAAAGACGAATAAATGGTATACAATAATCATTTCCAAAACAATAGGCCTATCTGGTATTGCAGCCCCCAATTAGAAGGCTTTCAGTAATGACCACCATATAGAAAGTGCTTCGTTTGCCCGTCTGTCCGTTTTTCTACCCGTCCGCCAAGTTCTCTAGCTGACTGCTCTGGGTGTCAAAATACATTAATTTATTATGTTGAGAGTTAAAATGTGTGTACTAAATAAGAAAATATGAAAGGAAAATATTAAGAAAAAAAGAGTCAAATTATTTTCAGTATAGATCTATTCTTCTTTTAATTCAATGTTTTTCCAAACCTTTCTAAATGGGGGAAACTGTTTCGGAAATACATAATGTATTTCATTGCTTCGTCTTTGAATATGGATCAATTTTATCAAGAAAGCAGTGATTAATTTCGGACTACGATGGCATTCCGTAAATGTAAATGTAAAACGTCGCAACTAGAGCTTGTTTGAAGCTGTAGTTACGACATTTTATACCAATACCAACGGTTTATAAAAACAGAACAGTAACCAAGTCTATTTTAGCACACAATTGATTGCCATAACCGATATCTCTTATTCATGTGTTCTTCCTATTGATGAGTGAAACATTTTAACCCTTTCCCAAACAATGATTTTGACGTAATCTGTCAACAATAATATTGGGGAAAATACAAAAGTCGGAATGCATAGCGACGAAAATTCTCTTGAAAACTGTCTGAAAGTTTTTTGGACTGTCATATTTACAAAGTCATTGTACATTAAGTATTAGTGTGGCCTTTCGAAGCAGAACTTAAAAAATATACTGAGAGGCAAAAGAAAGTGTACACTTTTTATCTTTAAATATCTCTCTTAATTTCCATCATATCGACTCAAAATTTTGTATTTTTTATTTCTATCCCAAAACCAATTACACAATTGTAATAAAATTCACCTGAAATTACTTTGACTACCCATACTCCTGCTACATGCTGATTTAGCAAACTTTGCACGTGCGACTTAGCGGAGCATCAAATATTGCTGTTAATGAGTATTTGGTGTCTTTAATTTTTATCACAACAAATCACAACGTTAAATTTTCTCTAACATTCTAACGCAATGCTCGGTGGCTGGTAGAAATCGATGAATATGCCACTTGTTTGCATTAAGACACATTTTTCTATGACGCAGCATAATAATGAAAGAAACGTGACTGTATATTCTCTATGTCAGGTGACTAGGAACATTCTACGCAAATTTTTATCAAAATCTGTCGATAAATTTAGAAGGAATTTAATCAGATAATCCGTTTGCAACAAGTCCCATTTTGTCATGACGCACCGTAATATGGAATAGCACTAACAATGTACGCATAGTCCTAGGTGACTAGACTTTTTCTGTGAAAATTCTATCAAATTCCGTTCATAAATGTAGAGGATGTGTCAACGTATATGCTTGCATTAGTTTAGCGATAAAGTCCCCTTTTTCGATGACGCTGTATGCCATGAAAAAACCGTCGCACCGCACGAAAAGATAGATGGACGGAAAGGCTGAGAAGGTTACATCAATAAACGAATACCTTCGGCGGCGTTTAAAATTCGTACACAATCTATTAATCAGTTTCTCCGAAAACGTGAAAGAACTAGGGTGTATACTTAATTTTGCCTCTCAGTATATATAAACATAGGTATAAGAATTAAATATATAGAAATAGGAAAGTTCCACCGTCCTAAATTAAAGAAATCACCATGGAAACATGCCACATGCGTATAATAATATACACAAAAATATGCTAATTTCAATTTTGATTTTAGTTTGTATATCCTATTGGACATTGTATTGTTAAGAGGTTCAACTGAAAATTGAAAAAGTAGAAGTTGTATGACAATAAGCTATACGTTCTTCAACGCCAATTACACAAAACGCGGGAACAACGTCGTATTGTTTGGCGGCGATGTTATAAAGTCATGAAAACAGATAATGAACGTAAACTTTTGTTTCAGGAGAAATGTAGTGAAACGTCTTTTTGAACATTTCATCTTCCAGAAATCTAAAATATTGAAACAAATGGATTTAATCATATTAGCACAAATATACTCCCCGTCATAAGAAAGTAGCCACCTGTCTAATGCAAATGGTCGCCAATTTTAGAATTATTCATAAATGTACCGAAATAAATACAAGATATTGAAGCATGGCAAGTAAATCGAAAACAGTCGAATTACCCCATTAACCCATTTGTGCCTAGCGTCCACTAAAGACGACACATGACTTTATCTGTAAGTAGATGCTTACGTATATGTTTATCGCTGGTTCTCACCATTTGTTTGTATTGATAATCCATTGATAAGCCGGGAAATGCTGATCCAAGTGCTCATTAGCGATAAAAGTATCAGTAAAAATAAATATTATAAGAGAAGGGAGTGATTTTACTGAGAAAAAAAGAGACTTGAAAATGGGTAGGGGAAAAAGTATGTTTATTTCCTTTATTGTTTATATTTCTTGTTTCATTATTATTCTGTAATATTCCTCATCTGTGGGTAACTGCAGATACATTTTCCAGAGAAAAATAATATGTTTTCATAGATTTATAAAAGAATATAAGTTTGTCCACTAAAGTGGACGCTAGGACTGAGAGGGTGCATGTAAATTCTTTGTATAGTAACGACATTTTTTTTAATTTTATGCAGAAAATATACAGTAAACATGGTTGTATCTATGCTTGAAGATGAAGGAAGATATATTAGCCCAATTGTGACCTTGACCTTTGTGACCCAAAAACAATAGGGCACCTCCTTGGGTCAAGGGCAACAACTGAGTAACTTTTTATGATCTTATGTCAACCGGTTCTCGACTTAGAGCACGGAAATAAATTTCAAACAAAGTTAAATTGTGACCTTGACCTTTGACGTTCGTGACCCAAAACAATAGGGCACCTCCTTGGGCCATAGGCAACAACTGTGTTAAGTTTCATGGTCCAATGCCAATAGGTTCTTGACTTAGAGCACGGAAACGGATTTTAAACAAAGTCCAATTGTGACCTTGACCATTGACCTTCATGACCCAAAATCGTTAGGCACCTCCTTTGGTCATGGACAACAACTGAGTAAAGTTTCATGACCCTATGTCAAACGGTTTACGAGTTAGAGCAGGGAAACAAAAAAGTTTGTGGATGGGTGGATGGATGGACGGACGGACAGACAGCCAAACATGATGAAACCAATACAACCCCTCTACTTCGTAGGTGGGGGTATAATTAACAAATTGTGCTTGTATATTTGCAAATTTCATAACGGAAACTATAGTTTTAGGGGGAAATATAAGATAACTTACACGTACCCATTCGTGCCTAGCGTCCACTTAAGTGGACAAAAATGTTTTTGCACAAAATCATACTTTTCCATTGAAATTTCACAAAATTAAAGCCTAACTTGTTGTTTTCACACGGTTTTCATTGTTTTCTCTGATTTTTTTCCTTAAATAAAAATTCAGGCATAAATGGGTTAATTAGACTGTTTCGATTTTCTTGCCATGCTACAATTTTGAGACGATTCCAACACATCCAACGTCTACACGTGACGTCATTCCGACAAGACAACCATTATCGGGACTACTACCTGCGAAATCGACAGAAAAAGGCAAACGTTACAGATAGATTGCTTCCTGGGTTGAGTTCTATCAGCAGTAGAGGATGATTAACGTATTAGACCATCCGTTTCAGACGTCTTGCGATACCCATAGTCTTGTTACGATGTTATTGACAACATTACCTTCAGTGGTTTAGACAGCATCTATTGTTTTCTAAGGACAATTGCATAGCATGTATTAATACCAACGGTGTTCACACTCGAAAATGTCTTGTAAACGCGAATCTTATCCTTATCCACGTTCAGGAATTGTTACGGTAATAACAAGTATAGTGATAAATTGACAATTATTGAAAGTAAAAGATTAAATGTGCATTTGTAAAATTTTATTCATGTACCGCATGCAATCAAGGTGTTAATTAAAAAGGAAATGCGCACTGTTAACTTTTCCCGTTAGTATACTTTAGAATGCATGCCCGTAGAAAGCAATTCCATATGGGCCCTGTCTAGTCCAGTGTCTAATATTCGGGGGGGGGGGGGGGGGGGGACTAAATTAGATTTGCCATAAGTTTTAAATGTGAAGTGATGAAAATTCGGCATTTTTGCCAACTATGAGGGGGGGGGGGGGGCTCCAGAGTCCCCCTGTTCGTACGGACCTGGGACGTGTGAAGCAGTGGATCCTCCTTAGAATAAATGGTGATAATGGTAATGACAAATATTACAGTATAGATCTGGAAACGTTCATTTAGGCTTTTGCGACCAACATGGATCCAGATCGGACTTTGCATGTGCACTGTCTGATCAAGATCCATCTTGTTCTCATTTAATAGCTTATTCTCCACCTGTACCAAATTTAAGAAGGCATAACGAAAATCTTACCGGTGAAACTCCAAGGTAACGATAAAAATGATGATGATGATGATGATGATGATGATGATGATGATGATGATGATGATGATGCGATATTACCGAATAAATGTTTAAATGTGCCGTTAAGTCCAGTGCAATCGATTAATTTATCAAACATGTGCTCATAAAACACCGTAGCTGGAAAAGATAACATCGGAAACATGCTGTAACGTTGTCACGAAGAAACCGCACAATGATTTTCAATGACATGACACCGAAAACTGCCATTTACAGCCTTTATTTGTACATTTATATGTCTTTTTTGTATACTTGCAATGCAAATAGATAAACATAAACAGTGACATCGTACCATTTCGTTCGGGCGATTAAGATCAACCCACATGATCTCAATATGCGCTTTGTGCACTTGCAATCCGTTTATACCATTTGAAAATAATGATCGATAAAACTGATATTTTCGTGCGTATTATAAATCATATCTACATACCTTAGTAACTTCCATTTGAGTGCATCCTTTAAAAAAAGACGGAAAAAGAAGTAAAACAAAATGCCACGTGTATTGTTTACAAAAATCCGTATGTGCAATGAAGTATCTGTACCTTGTGTTCATGAAAAATGTTCCTCGCTTTGTCCGAGTTCACCACCAGTGTTTATGTATATAAGAAATAATGTAGGGTCCAAGACACTTCCTTGAGGAACACCACTCAATACATCTACTGGTAGTGACTTTTTACCGTTGACGACTACTCTTTGACTTCTGTTAGTGAGAAAGTTTTTGACCCAGTCTAAGACTTTTCCTTGTATTCCAATTTGGTACAATTTGTGGATGAGCTTCTCATGGTTGATGGTATCAAACGCTTTCTTGAAGTCAAAAAAAAAGATAATGTCAACTTCCTCTCCTCTGTATGTGGCAGCTGTCCAATTTTCAATTGATTCTAGTAGTTGAAGAGTGCAGGATTTTCCCTTCATGAACCCTTAATGGTGGTTCGAGAACAAATTGTTGGTGTCTATATGTTCAATATTCTTTTTTCTTTTATTATTTTCTGCATGATATTGGAACAAATGGAGCAGATGCTTATAGGTCTGTAATTTTCTGCAAGTTTATTGTCTCTTCCTTTGAAGATATTGCCTAACCATGTTTTTTAGGAAATGGTTAAGGCAGCTCACAAAGATTTTACAATATAGTTGAGCGAGACATTTTCATGTATATCGCATCCGGAAGTCATATTGACGAACTTGGGCAGCTAGGGCCCAAGGGTTTCTAGGTTTTTCCAAGGGGGGGGGGGGTCCAAGCCCAAATGGCGACTTAACATGTGTTATACTTATTGCTAAGTTTATAACTGAGAGATAGCCGTTATTACAAACTTTACAATAGATGTACCAGCTCTAACCATTAAATAACATTTATTTTTTTCTGTGAAAACACATTTATAATGTAGGATGAGCTACCCGGGTGAACGGAGTCACATGGAAATTTCAGAGACAATTTACGTTCATACGTTTTTTTTCAGATTTTCAATTATAACATTTTTATTTAAATCTCCAAGATTGACTTTTGAGAAGTTGATATAAAAGTAAAATAAAAGAAAAAATACCATATCATCAAAGTCAGAACATTGTGCGTGCGGTCAATGTCGCGCAACTGTAGGTGTAACAACTTGCCCCGCGTGACAAATAGACCCGGTCTCCCCTACTGACATATTCATTCATGAACACATTAGTCTAGGAGCCAGGTCCTGGAATGGAACTTTTCTTGCAACCGGTGACCTATAAAAATTGGAGTGGTATTTTTCAATACATTAGGGTCCCATGCTTTGGTTAAGGGTGGATGACAAGCTGAAAAGTGGTAGGATTTTTTTAAATCAAGGTCAAAGGTCATTCGGTGCACTTTTCATACATATCCCCTAAAATACCCCATAACTTACTTATTTATTAAGCTAAAACAATTATTTTGGTATCAAAATAAAGCTGATGATTTGCACTTTGACTTACATGAATAATATACACATGTTTGATTTCGTATATTTGTGAATATTCATAAATATAGCAAAAAAATGGCTAAAAATCACCAAAATAAGTTTTGTCTACAAGTGAAAAAAAGTTTTTAAAATACCAAAGGTATGTTTGTGTGTTTGAAATTATACTTAAAAATTGCCCAGAAACCTGTTTTTGACTTAAATGTATTTCTTCACAGGATTAGTCGTTAGCTTAGGTTCGCAGTCATAGCTAAAATTGGGTGGGGTAAATTTTCCCTAAAATTACAAAATATGCAAACATTGATGAAACAAAAAATCTTACACATAAATGTGATGTTTAATCAGAAATTATGTTTTTGAAATCATATTTGCAAGGATTTGTAATGCTTTTGATGCATATTTCTGAAAATTAATTATAATTCTAAGAGCGAAAATAACAATTCAATAAAACAGCATGTGAGATGGATACAGATAAGATGAACACCACAATGTCAAAAAATGACTCGTAAAATGAATGTTTATCAAGTATCTAGTGCAATTAAATAAAACAAGACTCAGATTAGCATGAGCAGCAGCTGAAAATATTCCTCTTTCTATCTTACAGGCATAGGACATTAAAGAGACCCATGTCAGATTTTCAGGAATAAGAACAACATGGGGACGGTCAGAATTTGCTTTGTTGTGTAGTGCATTGCTTTTATAGAGCCAAAAGGAAAACAATTTAAGCGCTGGGAGTAAATTTTTCACTATCAAGGTTCAGTGTCACATAAATGTTATACTACCATGAATATAAAGTGCGGGTAAGTTAATTATGTACACTTAATTTAGAAGAACCTGATGAACTTCATTTGAAATTTCCTTGTGCAGAAATGATCTAGTTATGGAATTGTCGACCATTCCATACAATATTTCATGAATATTTTTCTTATGTTTTTGTATTGCCGACAACCTAGCATGGGTCTCTTTAAAGATAATTACGAAACTGCCATTATTACAATGCTTACAACTGGTAGCCTTACGAGAACATTCGAACATGTATACATAAAATGTAATTAGGAACGGAATATTTCTTTCTGTGAATAAAGTTAAAGTTTCTATTTAAAGTCTATTTTCACTTGCGTGTTCAACCGACTTTACACTTTAACCCACGATCACTGAGTCTCAAGTCGGCTGTTAACAATCGGCGCCTTCGGCAGCCACAGCTCTTTGACTTTCAACTCTCCCGTGTACCCATTTATACACCTGGGTGAAGAGGAGCAACGTGGGGTAAGTTTTTTGCTCAGAAAAATTCCCATGGCGCTGGCGGGATTTGAACCCATGATCCCTCGATCCCAAAGCCCGCGTCCTACCATTAGACCACGGCGCCCCATGAATACATATCACTATCATCAGTCTGGAATCTGGATGTTATAATGTGTGGTTATGAAGGTCTCCAAGAGTAACCATGAACATGTTAGTACCGTATATTCGTTTATGTACATGCCTTCAATAGGGACAACAGAGGATCTGGTTTTTGAGTTTATTTAATTTTGTTACCCAATACGCTTTAATTGTACAAGAAATTGAACTCGATTGGCCCTATATTTTTTATTATGCAAATCATCCATTGCATGTGACATTATGTTACGAGTAAATAGTGCAAAAATAAAGATACAACAATTGTTGATCCATCCTTCACAATCCCATCATGATAACATATTTTTGTTAATTGATTCCCGACTAATACGTATTTGAGTAGACACAGAGAAATTTTTGGTTTAAAAATAGTAGAAATATTTGTACCTGTGGTTGTTATGGCTCTAACCACACAACAATATACCTGACAAAATCTGGACAATGTTTTACTTATTACATGGCTAAAACTATTCCTAGTAATAACTTTCGTTGTAATCAATTGTGCATCTATCATTTGTAAGTATCTATGTAATCTATATCAAAGAAACCATTAAACCTTTCACAAACAAGACCTCGTTTTGACGTCCCTAGGAGAAAAGGCTTGGGAAAACATTGATGCAAAAGGAGTGATTATCAGCATTTACTTTTGCCTCAATATTTTCTAGGCTATATTGTACACAAATCAAATTTTTAACATCACCCATTTTGTTGTTTGCAGGAGCATAATTCTTTTTTAACTTTTAAACCAACTGAGATGAAATTTTAAACACATATACTTTGAAGAATTATACATTTGATCCTGCAACAAAAACGCTGCTGTTTGGATCCACGCACATTCTACAGTTGCTATGGAAACGTAGGGTCACGTTGAGCGGGGAAACTTTAGATAATTTGCAAAAATGTGACTTATCAATCGCTTTCAAAGTGATCATATTTTGTATTTTTCACTTCAGCAGTTGTCCAAAATGCTTGTTACCTTTGAGCGGACATTTTTCTCAGCAAACGTAACATCATCGGCTGACATTTGGAGTCAATTTCCGTAAACAATCGTAGGTGAATACATCGCTTTGCTTATACAGCAATTATGGTGCTAGTGAAACGATATTCAATAATGATTCGAGTGGAAATTGGAAAATCAAAATCAGAGACGATCTTTATGATTATGAAAACGTACAGCAATACTTCTATGAGAAAAAAACAAGCATTTAGGAGTGGTATTATGCATCTATAAATGATTTTACCTTTGATGTTTCTGACCTCAATAGATCTGGACGTCCCAATTCGACGTCGGCGAAATCGTTCATGACCTGCCGATTGTGTCCCAGAAACTATCTATAGAATTCCCCAAGTACAGTTCAGACGCTTCTTTGAGATATAAATTCATATGTGGGAAATGTGGATATCGTGCAGTGGCAAATATATCGAAAAGATGTAAATATTAGATGTGGAAGACAGACTTTCCTGGCGTATCCACCTCAGACCTAAGTTGCGCCGCTCAATATGACGCTATGTTGCCATAACAACTGTAGAATGCGCCTTAATGCAAAAACTTAGTTTTTGTATCCTATAATATCCTAACACTTAGTATATAAATGAAAAAGTTATGACATAATTCCGGATACTTTATAAACAACCCTCCCACATACCAAATGCGCTTCGTATGTTGAATACTTTTGGAGAATATGACAATGTTCAGTTTTCGGACAGACAGACGGACGGACGAACAAGAGTAAAACAATATGCCCCCAATCTCTCGATACGGGGGCATAAATATATATGGACCCATATATATTTTGTGTAAACAAATATTCAGTTTATTCCTATTTTTGTAAACACTAAACTGACCAGTGTCTGAATCTACCATCACCAGCATGCCATGGATGGAGCAAGGATGAACACAATAATTTAGTTCATGTAAGGATGCGTAAAGATCCTGCATCTCTACCTTTGCTTGACATCACAAAATGCTCATGTTAAACTGACTACCACACACGAAGGTGTGAGCGTCATAGAGAAGATCTTTTATGCACTTATCTGTGTATAAATAAACTAGAGTATCTTGATGCATCAGACAGTGATAATGATGAGTATATATGGCCTGAATTAAGTGTATTGAGGTGGTTAGTATAGGGTAGCTGTGGATGTTACAAGTCTGGTTATTGCATCATGTGTCTTGTTGTTATTGTTGTTGTTGCTGTTGATAACGGTATTGATCAGGATGAGGATAGTGTTGAATATTATGACATTATAAAGACACAAATATTACTTATATTTAGTAAAGTATACAAGATACATAAAATGAACAAAGGAAAGAGTTTAAGCATTACCTCTGCCTCTCTCAACTATCATGCAGAAGACATGTCGGTCATCATTTGACAAATTAAACTCTATAAATGGTCTTACTTTCTAAAATGCACATCGCCGGCTATATTTCAAGAATTCATATGTAACTAAGCTTAATCTTGAAGCCAATGATAAGTTTTCATGTTAAGCTTTTAAGTAAAGGGTTGATAAGGGTTACTGGATAAGCTTGAGGAAGGTCATATTGCATGGAACAGATAGATATCATTGAAAGAAGGTTACACATACCAAATTTGAGCTTTGCTGTGTGAAATCCTTTTGGAGAAAAGGCCAATGTTAAGTTTTCACGTTAATTTGTTTAATGTTAATGTTTCATGTTAAGGGTTGATAAGGGTAAATGGATGACCCTGAGGAGGGTTATAATGCATGGTACAGATAGATATCATTGAAAGAAGGTTACATACCAAATTTGAGATGTGCATGTGGTGGAATACTTTTGGAGAAAAGACCAATGTTAAGTTTTCATGTTAAGTTTCGGACTAACGGACGGACGGACAGGTGGATGGATGGACGGACAGACAGACAGGCTGACAATGGTAAAACAATATGCGGCGGCATAAAATCGACTAATTCGTGGTCTTATTTTTATCTATATCAAAATTTCGCTATATATACATTTAAATGGGCCATTATATATACATTTAAATGGGCAATTTTGAATTTTGTTGGCCATTTTGAGCAAAAAAAAAAAAAAAAGATTTAAAAAAATATTTCTGTTTCCTTGATAATTATGTAATACTAGACATATTGTTTTATTCACTTAAACTATAAACTGTATTTCAAGTGATGTGTTATTCATCATATATGAAATAACATGATTGGACCGCAAAATTTTGTGTATGAGCTATTTGGTTCCAGCACTGAATGTCTTTCCCTTTAGCTCTATAAAAGCAATGCACTACACAACAATGCAAACTCTGACCATCCCCATGTTGTTCTGATTCCTAAAAAATCTGGCACAGGTCTGGGGAATATTTTCAGCTTCCGAATACTAGTACATAGATACTTGATAAATATTCGTTTTAAGAGTCATAGTTTTGACATTGTGGTGTTGATATAATCTGTATCCATCTCACATGCTGTTTTATTGAATTGTAATTTTCGCTCTTAGAATTCCAATTAATTTTCAAGAATATGCTTTACAAAGCTTTACAAATCCCTGCAAATATGATTCAAAAACATAATTTCTGATTAAACATCACATTTATGTGTAAGATTTTTTGTTACATCAATGTTTGCATGTTTTGTAATTTTAGGGAAAATTTACCCCACTCACTTTCAGCTATGACTACGAACCTGAGCTAACGACTAATTCTGTGAAAACATATAAGTCAAGAACAGGTTTCTGGGCAATTTTTAAGTATAATTTCAAACACACAAATATGCCTTTGGTATTTTAATTTTTTTTTTCACTTGTAGACAAAACTTATTTTGGTGATTTTTAGCCAATTTTTGCTATATTTATGAATATTCACAAATATACAAAATCAAACATGTGTATATTATTCATGTTAGTCAAAGTGCAAATCATCAGCTTTAATTTGATACCAAAGTAATTGTTTTAGCTTTATAAATGAGTAAGTTATGGGGTATTTTAGGAGATATGTATGAAAAGTGCACCGAATGACCTTTGACCTTGATTTTAAAAAAATCCTACCACTTTTCAGCTTGTCATTCACCCTTAACAATAGCATTGGGCTCTAATGTATTGAAAAATACCACTCCAATTTTTATAGGTCACCGGTTGCAAGAACTTTGAATTTAACCCCCTTTGTAAAAGCTGGCTCCTAGACTACATGGAAATCGGTTTAGGATTCTTAGAGTTATTGCACTAGAAGTATGGATTGCATTTTTGAGACACCATGTATAATTTTTACCTTCTTACAATGCACATAGGTTTGATCTTAGTAAGATTATACAAAGGTGATATACAAAGATGCATTTGTATGGTTCGATCCGTTTCCTATCGTTGGCAAAGAACAATGCATGTCTTTTAACATGTTTTGACTCCACAGAGGAGTTTTTTGCATCCTCCACAGTGGAGTAATCTTGCAAATTACATAAATCTCACGGTTTCAATCAGATTTCTAAGGGTTATGGTCAGGCGGACCGCAGTTAGGCTCGTTCTGATAACACACAGCATGCTTTCGTACTCGGACATTTGTATTTTTGCCTATTTTCTTCAAAAACATTGTACATTACTCCTAAGCGGTGCCATCAGAAAACGCTTTTTTCCAATCTTCGTTCTTCAATAACTTTTTAACACTGTGAGCAGGGACTTGAAATTAACATCCGATGATCGCTTTTGTTAAGGCGGGGCACTTCACATTAGGTTGTCAAAATCGGTCGTGAATTGGCGGAAATATTTGATAAACTCTTACCTGAGGGAATTATCGCTAAATTACTCCACAGCGGAGCCAAAATTACCCATAATGCAGTTCGAACGTTGTACACCTTGTGCTTAAAACATTTCATTTGAACGGATTTCAACTAAAATTAGCAAGATGCATCCCCATGGAAATGCCCTACAGATTTGTAAAAGCCATGAAGTTGTCATCCGTTGTTCTACTTATTACCCTCTTTCAATCAGGTTGTGGAGAATATATATATCTAACTATGCCTTTTTTAAATCCATGTTTTCTGCTCTTTCGATTCAGGTGACCGATAAGGCCATCTGGGCGGCCCTCTGTGCCTCTTGTTATCTTGTAGCTTGCTTAATCGGCTGAGAAAGTGCATCTTTAGCAACTTTTATGGAAACAATGTTCATAAGCATTTCACTATTGTAACAATAAATCTGTATATACATATATGAGAAAAATTTAATATGTTCAAACAGTATAAAAGGATTCAAATTTATTATACCCCCCAAATTCAATTTGGGGGGTATATAGGAGTCAGCTTGTCTGTTGGTCCGTTGGTCTGTCTTTTGGTCCGTCTGTTGTTTTTTCTTCAAAAATCTTCTCCTCCTCAACCACTGGGCCAATTCTTACCAAACTTGGCAGGAATGTTCCTTGGGTGACCCTTTTCAAAACTTGTTCGTGAATTTATGATTCGTCAAAAATTGTGGGCGTGGCAGGGCGGGGCTTATTGGACTTAGAGAAATCATGTGAAAAATCTTTTAAAATCAATCATCAGGCCAATTTGAACCAAACTTGGCAGGAATGACCCTTGAGTGATTGTAATAAATGTATGTTCATGATTTTTTTCATTCGCCAAAAAAATTGGGCGTGGCAGGGTGGGGCTTATCCGACATCGAGAAATCGTTCGATGATTCTTCAAAAATCTTCTCCTCCTTAACTACTGGGCCAATTTTTACTAAACTTGGCAGGAATGTTCCTTGAGTGACCCTTTTCAAAACTTGTTCGTGAATTTTTGATTTGTCAAAAATTGTGGGCGTGGCAGGGCGGGGCTTATCGGACTTAGAGAAATCATGTAAAAAATCTTTAAAAATCAAATTTTAGGCCAATTTGAACCAAACTTGACAGAAATGACCCTTGAGTGATTTTATTCAATGTATATTCATGATTTTTTCATTCGCCAAAAAATGTGGGCGTGGCAGGGAGGGCTTATCCGACTTTGAGAAATCGTTAGATAATTCTTCAAAAATCTTCTCCTCCTAAACCACTGGGCCAATTCTTACCAAACTTGGCAGGAATGTTCCTTGGGTGACCCTTTTCAAAACTTGTTCGTGAATTTTTGATTCGTCAAAAATTGTGGGCGTGGCAGGGCGGGGCTTATCAGACTTGGAGAAATCGTGTGAAAAATCTTAAAAAATCAATCATCAGGCCAATTTGAACCAAACTTGGCAGGAATGACCCTTGAGTGATTGTATTAAATGTATGTTCATGATTTTTTCATTCGCCAAAAAATGTGGGCTTGGCAGGGCGGGGCTTATCCAACTTCGAGAAATCGTTCGATGATTCTTCAAAAATCTTCTCCTCCTTAACTACTGGGCCAATTCTTACTAAACTTGGCAGGAATGTTCCTTGATTGACCCTTTACAAAACTTGTTCGTGAATTTTTGATTTGTCAAAAATTGTGGGTGTGGCAGGGCGGGGCTTATCAGACTTGGAGAAATCATGTGAAAAATCTTTAAAAATCAATTATTATGCCAATTTGAACCAAACTTGACAGGAATGACCCTTGAGTGATTGTATTCAATGTATAATCATGATTTTTTAATTCACCTAAAAATGTGGGTGTGGCAGGGCGGGGCTTATCCGACTTCGAGAAATCGTTAGATAATTCTTCAAAAATCTTCTCCTTCTTAACCACTGGGCCAATTCTTACTAAACTTGGCAGGAATGTTCCTTGGTTGACCCTTTCAAAAATTGTTCGTGAATTTTTGATTTGTCAAAAATTGTGGGCGTGGCAGGGTGGGGCTTATCAGACTTGGAGAAATCATGTGAAAAATCTTTAAAAATCAATTATTATGCCAATTTGAACCAAATTTGACAGGAATGACCCTTTAGTGATTGTATTCAATGTATGCTCATGATTTTTTCATTTGCCAAAAAATGTGGGCCTGGCAGGGCGGGGCTTATCTGACTTTGAGAAATCGTTAGATAATTCCTCAAAAATCTTCTCCTCCTTAACCACTGGGCCAATTTTTACTAAACTTGGCAGGAATGTTCCTTGATTGACCCTTTTCAAAACTTGTTCGTGAATTTTTGATTTGTCAAAAATTGTGGGTGTGGCAGGTCGGGGCTTATCGGACTTAGAGAAATCATGTGAAAAATCTTTAAAAATCAATCATTAGGCCAATTTGAACCAAACTTGACAGGAATGACCCTTTAGTGATTGTATTAAATGTACGTTCGTGAATTTTTGATTCGTCAAAAAATGTGGGTGTGGCACGGCGGGGCTAATCCAACTTCGAGAAATTGTCAGATAATTCTTTAAAAATCTTCTCCTTAACCACTGCGCCAATTCTTACCAAACTTGGCAGGAATGTTTCTTGGGTGGCTTTTTTCAAAACTTGATCGTGAATTTTTGATTCAGTGTTTTGTTACCAAAATTGGCAGGAATGTTCATTTGGTGACTTATTTCAAAATTTGTTTGTGAATTTTTGATTTGCAAAAAATGTGGTAATGGCAGAGCAGGGCTTAACAGACTTAACGAAATCATGAGAAAATTCTTTAAAAAAGCAATTATACAGTAAATTTGAACCAAATCTTACATGAATGTACCTTGATTGACTGTCTTCAATACATGGTTCAGTTGTGAATTTTTGGTTTATTGCAAAATATCAGCATGGCAGGGCAGGGCTTGGGGATTGTTAAATGAGCTATGTCCTTTTGTTGAAAATTGGTATTTTTTGCAACATTTACATGTGTTGTTTGGTCTGTTGATTTTTTGTTAGCTCTATTTCCCAATTGAACAGCTCTCAGTTCAAATGAAATCAACTTCTCAAAATGCACAAAAACTGCGATTTTGGGGGGTATGATCACTTTCAGTGATATTCTAGTTTAAACCCGATTGGATTCCAATTTCGACTCTATGCAAGTCATCGTCAGGAGTTTTCAATTCTGATAATAAGTAGGTCAACATGGCTTGGCTTATCAGGTACTGTAAACGTAATGTCCAAAATTAGGTCAACGGTCAAAATTTAACCCTTTTTTCAGATAATGGTTGTAGGTAAGATTGTGTCACATTAGAAAGGGTTGGCAGTGACTAGATGTCATTTTTATTTATTCCAAATGGCTGAATTGTGAGAAGACGTCTTATCCAGTAGGTCTCACGTGCTCTACGTTGCTTGTCCGACCACAATGCATTGGCCTCAATGCAGCACAATTCAACGTGCTGAAAAGAGTGGTCAGCGGCACTGCGACAGGAGATCTATTGAATTTCCGTGTTTTCCAATCAGACCTGTGCAAGTTCATGCGTTTACTTATGGCCATCTTCGTCTCACCGACATACTGCTTTTGACAGATTGTGCATGTGATGAGGTACACAGCGTTGGCAGTTTTGCAATTATGATCGCCCGTAATTGCAGAAATGGCACCAGACTTTGATTTGAAAGTCTGGGTTGGACGCATGAGTTTACATGTTTGCATTCATTCTCCATAAAAACTGCACAATTACTGAAATTCTATGTCCCCCACTAGTAATAAATTCATTGAAAGGTTTTTGTTTTCGTTTCTTTTCTTAAGATTATACAATAGACACCTTGTACGTATTTCAAGCATGATTTAAGACCAGGAACTATATTTTCTCCTGAAATTTCACATTTCTTTAGCTTATTTTCCATGAATTTGGGTTGTCCCTGCACTGGTACAATTCAAAATCAGCTTGATTTTAAATAACGCAGTTTAATCTATATTTGCCTCGATTGTCTTTCCATTCTTTCCCAAATACATTTTCCTGTGGTCTGATTACTGTTTCGTGGTAATGCAGGACTATACTTTTTTGAGATAAAGGTTTTTCTGATGTCCCGATTTCCGGCGTAAGATACATAACGCTACTTTAACGAAAACACAACATGATGTGTTCCTAAGGTCAAACGATTTTTTGTGGTAGGTTAGATATCAACGTAAACAGAAACACATACAAAAGATCAAGCATATTCACATTTTCTAATAAAACAGCATCAAAAATTAAAAACAAGAATCC
The DNA here is from genome assembly GCA_963680895.1 of Fragum sueziense. Lineage (NCBI taxonomy): Eukaryota > Metazoa > Mollusca > Bivalvia > Cardiida > Cardiidae > Fragum > Fragum sueziense. The sequence continues at coordinate 29,227 of CAVMGG010000440.1, forward strand.
CCCCCCCCATTTTTTTCATAAGGCACGTTACGGCTCAAACCTACTTTTATTTCGAATCTTTCACAATTTTTCATACACGTGATATAATAAATGATTCCAAACCTTCTTTAGAAAAAAATAATTTGCATCGTAATTAACCAGGGAACTTTATTCCTGATGAATTTCTTTAAAAACTAATCTATAAATAAGATACGTTATGATTACTCTCCATTGCCGAGGTCTATTGATTAAACCATCAAATATGACCTCTGCAGTTTTCGCTAGGCCAACAGCCTATTTGGTCGTCATAATCTAATTATAGCACATCATTTGAATTATCGAATCAAAATCATTCAGTTTTATCTTGCATGATCATTACGTATACATTACGTCGCTTCTATTTTTGGCTGAAGGCGGTAACATTTGAATTATCGAATCAAAATCATTCAGTTTGATCTTGTTTGATTACGTATACATTACGTCGCTTCTATTTTTGGCTGAAGCCGGTAATTTGAAGCGTCAGCCAATGAAAGTTTGTATCAGCTTTTTAAATTGTTTTGTTGTGTATCGCCAACGATTGGATACTGAAATCCCGCCAATGCCCCGAGATTAGACGTGAAATGACCCCGCGAGAACAGAGCTCATTTTATCGAAATGGAATGTAGAGATAATGTGCTATGTTCATAAGAGAGTACGTTATGATATGATATGTGACGCTCGACTAAGTCATGACAATAAAAAAAACTAATGTGATCAAATTAGACTATCCATTTGGACTACTTTTCGAACATACGAGGGGTGTTCATTAATTAATGAAAACATATCTGCCAGTCTTTTCATACGCAACATGATTAAGAAATACCTATACAGTTACAAAGAGCTACTTTTAAGCTTTCATTGTGAAAATCCAGACGTAACGTTCCGTGTGTTACTATGGAAACTCATGACGTCACATTCCCAAAGGGTATGACGTCTGACGTTTTTTCACGTTATTTTCGCTAAAACAAACTTGCATCATGGTATTTATTTATAATTTGCACAGAGAAAATGTTTATTCATCATAATTGTCTGATGGTGTTATGTTTTTACTTCAAAACTTCATATAAGGCTCTTATATATGGCAATACTGAAATCTTCGGCAATGTAATCAAGGGATTTAGGTAAATACAATGATTTGAACGGAGGTGTTAACACGCTTTTTAATTATATATTCCTCTGTGATATGTACGATGCTAATTTCAAACATTGATTGGCAACATGCAGGGAACTTGTGATTGATTGTGCTATGCCCCAACATTAAATTTATTTTAATTAAAGTGTGATGACGTCACATTATTGACCCCCCCCTACTCTTTGGATCAGGAAAAAACGTCGAAATTTGCAAGATACAAAGTATTTGATGACGGGGTTTTTTTTCTATTTTTAGATAGCAAAGTGACTTTTACTGTTATTTTGTACCTAAGACACAAAATTAAACAGTGCAAGGTCAGAATGATTCCATTTTGTTTTCTTGGTTTTTGAGAGGAAATATTGATGGAAATCGCAGGAATTTCAGAGTGGAAACCTTTGCATCTTCGTGACAATGTTGCCATGGCAACGGTTGTCATGCACGGTTGTAGTTTCTTTGAAAAAAATTACGTGTTTGTTACTTGCGTATTTAACATTGAGCTAATAGTGTATTTTCATTATTTAATGAGCGTCCCTCGCAGTATACTTTGGACAATTAATAGACATCCATCTTAATGAAATCATCATTTTTATACAATAAATGAAAGAAGCCAATACAAAACAATCATATCTATTCCAATGCCCTCCAAAGGAAGACAAGCTATGGAAAGCTTCTGATAACATTTTTTGTAGAATCGTTGATCCAGTTGGCACACAAAAACGGATGTGTCTTTTAATAATACTTCACGAAGTCCTTGACTTATTTGAAATAAATGAAATCATAAGATACGTTACGAACCATTTTGATTGCACTGTTTCCAAAAAAGTGCTGTATTGGCTAGTTTTACTTTAGTATTTTATCATGTTCTGTATATGTTTAAATGGCAATTGCTACAAAGAAGTTAGAAAGGGTATTTGGTGCAATTATCCTTTACCATTGACACAACTAAACTGACACGATTTAAAAACGCAAAACACGTTTTCATTAACCATTCCTTTCATATGGCCTTGATCGGCACCATATTTTGGGACATGTATGAGAAAATGTATACGCTTCACGCCTCAGTGATTTCATCGCGTTTTCTGTAAACTATCCGGACATCTGAACCGCCCATCACTAAATGCTCGTGTGTCTCGTGCATTTAGACCTCGTGTTAAATTACTAAGATTTTTTGTGTACAAACTGCCGCTTTGATTTACTATTGAAAACATACGAGAACAACGAAAGAAAATTGTGTACAAAATTCTGAGGCTTACTTTGCGAAAAAGGAACCGAGTTTTTTGGCTTTTGGTTTGCGGTGTTTCGCGAATGAAGGTAGCTGGACGCTTTATTGTAGCCGAATCGACGGTTCCAAGGTTTATGAGACGTGTAAACGACACGGGAAGATTATCAGACCACCCACGTCCCGGTCAGCTGCGTGTAACAACTGTACGTCAACATAACTGTATACGTTAACGTCACCAACGCAACAGATTTGTGACGGCTCAGTCTACAGTAAATTCTATGATTGGTAATCGCGGGCGGCCTATACATCGCGACATGTTGATAAATCACCTGTGAAGACACGGGGTTCGCTGTCGTCGTCCTGTTCGATTCCAGGCCCTTGACTGAACGTGCATTTTGGCATAATCTGACGTCCATTCAGGCATCATTCCTGGCTTTAAAGGTCATTTTCTGTCCTGTTATGTTAACAGTTGTACCATTTGCAATTTTACATGGCTACACATCGGTTTTGCAAGATGTAGTACGGCCATTCTCAATTAGAACTTACACCCTCCAGAAATTTTTCGAGAAAAATGAAGTGTTACAAAATGTAAAACATTTGGTCTTTTCATAATTCTACAATATCCATGAAGACATTCAGAAATTCTTTTGAACATCAATTGTTTCGTTTGTTCACAATGTTAGTTTGAATACTAGTACCCATTTGTCAACTTTTAACACCAGAAATGTTCGTGACTTCGTACTTGAAGCTTTATGACAGACGTTTACTAACTAAAGATCAATGGGAATGATTTGGATATTAATCAAAACGCATAGTATGATGTGCAAGACACCGATTTCAACAATGAGGATATGGATTTCGAGTTTTATTACGCCGAAACGGCCATTTAAAATGTTGTCTCAAAAGTGAACGATCAAATATCTAACAAATCGTGATTGAATATATATTACCGATTGTCATAACATTTATATCGATATGTTAGACTACCGGTGCAATATTTCATTCTAACCGTAATCATCTGACTCGTTTTTGAAATGTGATGTAAATGCTAAATAAGCAGTTATGCATTCGTATTATTAGACAATAAAGCATCTGTGTGACATCACGAACCTTTCACTATTTGCGTAAAACTTTAATACATACAAAATTCAGCCTATATTCTCACATGAAACAGATACGTTACAATTAAGCCTATATGGGATAGTTATATCAACGGATTGAACAAACTTATTTCCAGCGGAAAAAATAGCACCAATACATTTAAAAAAATAAACCCCGAGGAGTAAACGAGACATTTAAACAAATAGAAACATTAAACATGATTAAACCCAAAGATAGTCAATAAACTTCAAAACAAATCATACGTGAATACTTTTACTTAGTGTACTGTAAATGCTGCATGCAGTTTATCAAAATTTTTGTGACGTGGGCAAATGAAAGTTTAAACATTTGCGACCAGAACTTCTCGCAGCAAACATGGTATGGATCAAAGCGATATCTTCGTCCAGTTTGAAAGCTGTCTGCGATCTTCCTGCTGCTCTGGACTTTTTCTTTCCTATTGTCTTTATGACCTTAAATCCCAGCCATAATATGTTTCCATCATTTGTCCACTGGAAAGTAATGCATTTAATCGTTTATCTCCATTTTACAGCCATCAATGTCCATGGGGAAAATCAGTAATGGTTAAAATCATTAACAATTAATCAAAACGTCCCCTCTTTTCGGTGTATTAAATAAATGTATTCGTTGTTTTGTCTTTTCGCACAAAACTGTATCAAAATGTTGATCTTAAATAACATTTTTATGCTGTTACATTCAGGTTTGTATAGTTTTTTCCAACATAACGGAATCAGAAAGGTTCGTGACAATGTTCACGAACATTTCCTTTATTTCAAGCTGGTGTTCCATAATGAGTTTTGGCAGAATGTGTAAGTTTACCATTTTCCGTGCAAGAGACACAAGTAACAAAACAGTATGTAACTAAAAAACCGTGCATGTTATATAAAAACAAAATAAGGCCAACTTGTCTAATTATTCCCAGAACTGTTTAAACACCGAATGTTGTCTTATTGAAGCTGTTATTTTGGACTTTAATTATACCACATATCAATTTATGACACAATGTACCCATGTACTTGTTCACAGTCGCGATATTCAGGTAGTGTGGCAGTCATTAAAGCTCTTTGTGGAAATCATTGCACGAACCTTTCATCACGAACCTTTTTTCAGCATGCTTCAAATGCAATAATTGTATATATAGTGTCACACAATGTGTTATTTTCAATCCGAGAAGAAGTATATGATGGGATCGAGTAAATAAACAACGTTTGTATTATAAAGATCTATTAGAAAACGCTACATAGCCTTCACGAACCTTTCATTCTTAACTCGAACAACGAAAAAATGCTACATTTTCCTTTCATAATTAAAAAATGGCGAAGAAGGTCTGCACAACCACACTATTATATCATTTTGTGGTCATTTTTATACAAAATCATGAATCGAAAGTTGTTAAATGATGAAACGATTTTTCCTGAGCTACTGTTTTTGGTTTATTACGAACCTTTTATACGATTCGGCGACACGCAATTATCTCCAATCATTTGACATAAAAAATGTTGTGATACCTGTCTGATTTATATTTCCATAAACGTGAGTCATTTCTCCACAAAACGGTACCAAACATTTTGAAAATCAATCATAAAAAGTCATCGAAAACTACATCTACTTTAAACAAAATGGACAGCGACAGTAACGAACCTGTCATTTTCACAACTGTGAATGATATTTTGAAGAAAATGTTTGCTCTTGGACAAACTATTATTGGTTGTTCCTGGTGGAGAACATCCACTTTCTTAAAACAAAACAACTTAACGCCATACAATCATTGTAGATAGAAGATAATGGGTGGCGACAAGCAAATTTAAGGGGTGTAAGTTCTAATTGAGAATGGCCGAGTAGACAACATTTGTAAAAGTCCTTTTTTGCGTTTTTAAATCGTGTCAGTTTAGATCTGTCGCAGAGCGGACAAAACCCCCCACTAGGGCCTTGTCACTGAAAAGTGCTATCGGTCAACCAGTTCTTGACTTAGAGCACGGAAACGGATTTTAACCAAAGTTTGATTGTGACCTTGACCTTTGACCTTGGTGACCCAAAACACCTCCTTGGGTCATGGGCAACAACTGTGTAAAGTTTCATGATCCTAGGTCAAACCATTCTTGAGTTAGAGCACGGAAACGAAAAAGTCTACGGACGGACGACTGGACGGATGGACGGACGGACGGACGGACGGACTGACAGACAGACAGACATGGTGAAATTGAGGCATTGAGGCCAATACTTTGTAGGTGGGGGGTATAATTAAGCATTTTCAATATATTGGTATCTTGTTCAATCCTTATTTCTCGGACTGTCTTCTATAATTCAAGCTTGAAACCAGTGCATTTCTAACCAACGCCTAAGCCTACAGATATTCCTTTCACTTTTCACCAAAAATATATAAAATACGATAATGTATGCATGTTCAAAAGATAGATATTTTGTGTTGAAATAAAATACGTTACGGCATGGTTCCTTACCTTGTGACAATCACTAATAGTCCAGTCAAATTAGGGTTTAACCTAGAAAAAATTGCAACAGAAATCGTTCTTGGATTTTTGAACACTATTTGGTATTGTAAACATTATATAAAAAGTCTAGAAAAATCTAAATGGGGGAAATCCTTTAATTTTGACAAAATAAATTCGGATAGACGTGCTGTCCGGACACTCTTCCTTTTATACTTTCAGTTTAATTTCTGCCACTGAAAATCAGTTAGTTTGTGATGATTATAGTCCTTTTTGAGTTTAAACCAACTATAGATGTTTTTAAGGTGCTTGCATTATTAAATCATTTAGTTTTTGTCTTTCTATACCCCAAATCCTCTCTTTTGGCAGTAGTATCAAATTCGGATGGGTGCAGTGCCCGGATAGTCTACCTTATGCATTGTTTATTACTCTTTTTTCAAATAAGATATTGATTTTAAAGAGGTAATTGGTACATATATGCCAAGAAAATAAATATATCTCGATTTTTGAATAGTACCATGAATAAATTGGTCTGAATTAACCCTTTTCCAAATAAAGAAATTGGAGCCTCACCTTGCTTTCGTTGGAAAGCTGTTGCTTTTAATAAAATTGGTGTCACTGAAAATGGGATCCGCATATTTATCATAGCACAGATAGTAAGAGGACAAAAGAAAAAATGATTAACAATATTCAATTCTTTTTATTCAAAGTTTTCCCTTATAGGGAGTCACACAAGAACTGGATTTGGGAAGATATAGACTCAGTTTCCGCAATTTGTTCACTTTCGAATATCTTTAACCTATCCTTTTGCAAAAGTCATTAACCCATTCCCATATAACGAATCTGTTTTGGGGATCCACAAGATAAATGCTTTGGAACACATTGTGTGGAAAATAAAGAAATTGCTTTCTACCCCCAAAAGACCAAACATGTAAAATTACACTCATTTAAAATTGTCGTCCACAACACCTTTGAGTTTGGATTAGTGTAAAATTTTGCTGTTTGGAAATGTTTTAATTCTGAATACTGATGGATATATGGTATTTTTCCGAAACGGAAATAAAACCAATCAAATTATTATTAGGTCTAACCACTTTTGGTGTTTTTATTTTAAAACGAGCCTATGTTAAATCAATGTACATCTAATTACTCATGTTACACGAGTGCAAATCACATAGAAACTTCTTAGATTATGATGAGGATGATTAAAATAGGCCTAATCGAAACTTGAAAAGCCCTTTTACAGAAGACAGGAGTTGACATATGATAAATTGTTACTTGAGCAAGACGGACATACCTGGCTAACATTAAGGCATATGCATAATCATATTCTGATTTGGTTTTAATGCCAAGGTTACAGTATTTCATATCGTCGCAGTTGAGACACTAACAGTATTTTTAACCGGTATTTCTCTCGCCATTTTACCACAACATCCTTTCCAATCCTTCAGATGCTCATTATATTTTACGTTTGGATTATCCTGAAATCGGTGGGAGACCAATGTAAGAAACGGAATGCGCAGCAAATGGTAGGCTATACCCTAAAGCTTGTCTAAAAGGAATTTAAAGAAATAGCTCGTACATTGTAACAGTCTGTTTAGTTCCCATATTGTGATATGTTGATTCTACAAACCAAAATATCTATAGATCCAGATCAGACCCTTAAATATGTTGTGTATGACATACAGTTAAAGAGACTCTGGGAATGGAAAAATCTAGAATCACTATTAGTCAATTTTTCTGAAATACAGTTGTATATCATTGGCCACTAAGAAAATATACAAGAGATTGGTGTCGAACTGAATAAGAACATTGTAGTTATTACTTTCAATATTCAAGTTAGCGGAGGCAGTCAGATACATGCATAATGTACATAATTATACATGACTGAAAGCAGTATGAAAAGAACGTACCGGAAAAGTAAATCTTAATAATTTGACAGATATTTAAAGCTGTTTTTTTTTTTTGGGGGGGGGGGGGGGGGTTAGAACACCAGAATTGAGGAATATTCTATTTTAAATGTTATTTTCTAGGATATCAAACCAATGACTTATTTGATATGGTGAAAATGGTAGAATGCCAATCTTGGAATAGCGACCTGTTTGCTTTTGAAAATTCCTTTCATTGAATAGTTTTCGAAAATGTATGAGATTCCTTTCTGTCATTAATTAGATATGATTGAATGGAGTTAATTACGTCCCACTCGAAACAGGAAAGGACATATTGAGATGAGACGTCGGTTTAAAATCTCATCCAAAAGATTGGAATGGCGGTGCATTGAACCGGCGACCTCTGTGTTACAAGTCCAACGCGTTATATTCCGTTTTTATTCACCTGACAGGGTGTGGCTAAGTAAAGAGGTTATTTGACGAGTTTACTTCTCGATACCTTGGTTGATAGAAGAGAAAAAAGTGCGGCACGAGCATGAACATATTTCAAATTGAAACAATGCGCGATTGTAAAATGTGTTGTCATAAAACCTCGTAACTACAGATTGTTTCACGCTGTAGTTATAATGTTTTGCAACAATACCGACGATTTACCGCTAATCGAGAATGCTGTTTCTCCCGAAGCTTAAATGGAATGAACCGTTTACTAGGCTCCGCCCTGTCTCCCGAATAAAAACAGAATATACCACCGCCCAAAAACAGTCCCGTACTCTGTCATCAAGGGATGGAGTACTGCATTGGTTTAAATCCTGGTGTAACAGGGTAACGTGTCCGCCTGAGTAACGTGTCCCCCATTGAAATTTCTTTTAACCATATTGTGTATTATGATCGATGGATACCCTTGATAATGTGTCCCTGGGGACACATTTCCCAGGGGACACGTTACCCTGGGACATCGGCTCTGTCAATGTCTTGCCTGACAGTTGACAAGTCAAAAATACAAAAGAGGCTTCACAGAAACACACAGTGTAGTTTGATAAGCTTTTTATTGTATTCTATCTCACTGCAAAATTTATAAAGGTAAGTGATGAACGCAATTATGTGCAGATTCAAACATTTTTTCCAAGAGGGGCGTGTTATCAGGGGTGGGGCGACTGTGTAAGCACATGATAAATTCATAAAAAGAAATTTTAGGATGGAGGACGGCCCCCATGCCTCACCTTGGGTCCACACATGGGCAACATTTAAGCTGTTTCAATCAACAAACTAATTCAGTTGTGCTCTTGTGAACATGTTCTTAGTCCTTTGCAGACACCCACGCCCCTTTTGTCACAACTAAACGGATGTCATTGGAAGAAATGTTCTCTAGACTCATACTTTTGCTTAATAATATCTTAGATCGCACAAAAAACTTATTTCCTCATATATTTGAGAATGCATAAATACGTATCTTCATTTCCATTTTTTAATTTTGAAAGAATGCACTTTTCAATTTTATTTTTACGTCTGGTGCTCAGCCTATCTACATTTTTGTCTGTTAATAGTCTCAACCAGATCGGATTCAAACTTTTATGTGTATCCCTATAATAGCCAGTTGTGCAATTGGACATTTACGCGCAGACCAATTCAATTGCTTTGCTCTATGTTTTAGATACCTTTGCATTTCCAATTCAATTGCTTTGCTCTATGTTTTAGATACCTTTGCATTTGTTCAGTAACAACTCAGTGGATATCTCCGAGTGTGCCAATCTGAGAATTCTGAATGTCTGAGTTTTATGATAATTAGACTCTTGAATTGGCCAATATTCTTCTCACAGTGGGAACACTGTATCTATTGTTTAAGCTCTCAACAAAGTAAAAATTGTTTAATGAACAAACTTTTATTGTCTATGAGAGACAAACAGCGGGTACACAAATACCGGTACATTGATTTTAAATGGTGCAAAATTATTATACCAACATGGTCAGCTACACCAACAGCCTAAACAGTATAGTGGGGAGTGTCTTTTATGTCGTGATGAACAGTTTAATCAATTTATATGACAATGGCTTCCAGTTGTTTTGCCAAACTGGCTAATTCTATGTCTAACCCCCCCCCCCCCTCCAAAAAAGAAGTTAAACCTACTAACACATATTAAAGCCTTTTGGCGCCCTTTGAAATAAAGGCTTGGAAAAAGCATTAAGGAAAATGAAGAAAATGTAACTAATTGTTTGTAACTAGCAATTTCTCAGTTTACCACAATGTTCTCTACATGGAAACCCTAAAAATGTGAAATTGCATTCACTTGAAATGTCATCTGCAACAACTTTGAAGTTGGAGAAGTCTAAAATTTTGCCCTTTGGTAAAGGGTTATAAGTTCTGTTTTAATATTTTACTTGCAAAAAGTGTTTACAAGGATCAGCCTCCATTGAAACACTAGATAAAAATAGTCTGAGAGCGTGTCCATACCATCTGTTAAAAAGTATTACCCGCATAAAGTTGTTTATAGAAGTTTTGATGAAATTTAAGATATCTTTTTGGTATCAAAATGCCCAAAGCCGGTAGTCTACTTGGAAATATGGCCTTGATGTGTGACCTTGACTTATGCTTACAGAATAGATCCTGGTAGACTCTATCAAAGGAAAGGTTTTGTCACAAAGAAAAGATATACTATCTGATAGTCCCACCCATAACTTCCGTTCAAAAGTAATGTTAATGTTACTGACAATTTTTCGTGAATGTGACCTTGACATCGACCTTGACATATGACCTTGACTTTTTTCAAAATAGGGATTTTGATACAAGTAATACATGTGTGATATATGAAAGCCCTATCACTTTCGAAACAAAATTCATGGCTACTTTCTCTATTTTTTATAGTGGATGCACACATAATCAGAGATGCGCAAACACACTGATGGACACACAGACAGACAAAGCAACGGACAGCAATAATTATAAGTTAATGACCCTATTAATGTCTGCTATGATCTATAGATCCTTAGGGCATGAAAAATGAAACAAAAAGTTGTATGGAAGTAAACATGTGCAATTTAACAATATTAATTGTCTTTGTGAATTTTTCCCTTACCCCACCCACTATGAAAGTCGTGCAAAAATATTGAAAATTGCCCAATAGTCATGTTTTAAACTGAAATAACTTAGCAAAATTTAGAATTTAGGCTTATAGAAAATGAAAAATAAAGTTTGGGTACAATTCTTAATTGGTTTCTGCTTTAAATAAGAATATTTCTCTTTTCTAGTTACACATATCCTCAAAAAGCCGTTTTTACAGTACCCTTATTGAAATCCAAAATTCACAAATTTCCCCCCATTAGATTTTTCTAGACTTTTGATATGTCTTAAGGGACATATCAAGGAAACATAAACAACCAATATGATTTCTGTTGCAATTTTTTCCAGGTTTGGCCAAAAATCGGGCTAATTTGACTGGACTATAAGGCTAAATAAATTAGAATAAAATATCTTTTGTGTTATAATTCAATTGAGTGGTATCTAATCTTTATATTTTCAGCAGGAGTCTATTGTATTTCATACAAGGTCTATTCATTTCATTCAAAACAAACAAAAAATGATAAGAGAAACGGTATTTCCTTTAAAAACGAACTTTAAGGCCTTAATATTTTTATGCTCCCCGAAGGGAGAGCATATAGTCGCCGATTTGTATGTCCATCCGTCCGTCCGTCCGTCATTCCGTCCGTCCGTCCGTCCGAAGCGATTTCTCTATAACCCTTGGTCCAAATCAAATGAAACTTACAATGTGAACTCCCTATGACATAATGCCGATGTGCTTTTCCCAGTTTTTGGATTTGAGGCCTCGTCATGGGAAAAGGGTACTTAATGTAAAATACAGTTTTTCTCTAATTTCTCCTAGTCTAATGGTCAGAATTTGATGAAATTTCATAATTGAGTAGCGAATCAGATGCCCTTGACAATAAACTACTTGAAATTTGCGTATAAAAAGTATGTCATGGAAAAAGGGGGCTTAACGTTTGTTAGCTTAATCTTAGCCCTGCATGGCATACATTTATTGTGACAATGCCTTAATCGGGGAGCATTGTCCGTCTCTGATGGCTCTTGTTATAACAAGTCAATAAATCATCATTTTCTCGAATGAATTCATCATCTGGCGGAAACCTAATATGAATTGTCTCCCAACACCAATAGACAAAACCAATGTGTAAACAGGAAAACCAAACACCATAACGTATCTTATCATGCGAAGACGTCACTGTGTTTGGATAAAAAAAAATGACAATACGCCGAATGTATTCGGACAGAAAAAGTAATGTTCTGCAGACCTTCCGCACGTTCCTAACGCTTTCTTAATGTTATCCCCAAACCTTCCGAATGATTCGTAGCCTTCCGGACCACCAATTTTGTTCGCGGCGAAATTTTGATCGAGAGCAAAATTTCGACGCGGAAATGATTGTCCGCATATCTTCGGCAACTTGTCTGCGTTGTCGTAAGGACATCGTCATCATATCCCGAATCTTTCGCGATTGACCCGGACTACTTCAGTCACGCGGACAGCTAGCAGACACTCAGTTGATTGCACGGAATATCCGGGTAAACGTTACGGAAGGGTTTCGGCACGAATTCAGGACGATGAGAACGGTTTCAGTATACTCACTGAACTCACTCCGATCTTTTAAAAAATAAAATTATTCACTGAATCAGTCATTTTGGGCTACAGAGTAAATGATACGGAATTCAATTTTTAATTATTATTATTATTATTATTATTATTATTATTATTATTATTATTATTATTATTATTATTATTATTATTATTATTATTATTATTATTATTATTATTCATTTTACCGTTTTACATTTAAATCTAATACCAAAAACAATACAAGCTTGATAGGTAGCAAAATCTTTTCCAGAAAAGTTGGTGTCATTTGACTCATACATGTAAATGTTATAGTGCCGAAATAATTGAAACACTTTCTTCCTCAATATTTCCCACCTCATCGCAGAGATTGTTCATTCGGGCAACACTACAAAGCCTTTGATTTTGACTTATTTAATGTTTACTTTTTTGGAAAGTAGAGTTAAAAAGATAGTTGGTTCCAAGTCAAAGTTGGTTGGAGTAAAGGAACATTAATTGAATGCGTCTAAATATATGTTTCATGGTTACAGAATATCATTATAAATATGCATGGTACAGGAGGCATTCAGAACAGTAACGATAATCGTAGATCTACTATTCTTGAATAAAATAAGAATTTAAACATACGAAAATCTGCGATGTGTTTTATATGGCCTAGAAACAATAGTGAAAGGAAAGTCACAAATTAATGTCGTAACCAATATGATTTTACAATTATGTTTTCTACAGTTTTATTCTCTGAAACGTCTTCTATCCGTAGATCGTACGTAAGGGTTTCATATTGCCCTAGCTGACGCCGTCTTTCAATTCTAAGCCATAGCCAAATCTACCATCTGTATGGCGTCGTCGACGTCTATAATTGTTAAAGTATGACATCCTCATCGGAAGAAAATATTCAATAGTAAAGCAGTCTGTATACATTCGAAGTCCTTGATGAAACTCCATCTAATGAAAACGAATAAAAACACGTGTGAAATTGGCATTTCATTTAACAACCAACTCGTGCATGTTTGATCTGGATTTCTTAAATCCTTCCGGATGCAATCCTAAACTAGTCTGCGTTGTCTGGAATATGTCGCCGTTTATTCGGCACAATTGCGGATTGTTTACGCGGACAATACTAGGCATGCATGCGTTAAGTTCAGGGACAATGCGCTGATAAATTCATAACGGTTAAAAAATTATAGTTTCGTCGCGGATGGTATGCCGAAATAAGATTATTTGATTCCGCATACCTTCCGCGTCCTAGTGGACGCTAGGTCTTACTGAAGGGAGTTTAGCCCTAACCAGAATGTCCCTGAGACTTTTTGGTCTCATTTAGGTCACAATTGGTTTCTCAGGGAATATCTTTTTCCGTTTGTTGGATGCATCGATCTTGGACCAATGGTGATCTATTTTAATGTTTCTGACATTAGGAAGGTCTGGGTGATATGTCAGTACAAAAGGGATATGTTTGGTTTTGCATTTTGGAATTTGATCTGTTGAGAGTAAAGTATCTCTGAACAGCATTAGCCCTTGAAATTGCCTCAGTGATTCTGTCACTTTTGTAGCCTCTCTTTGCTAGGTGTTGTGACAGTTCATTTGTCCGTAAAATAAAGTCACTCTCTTGAGTACATATTCTACGGATTCGCAGCGCAAGGCTGTAGGGGATGTTTCTACAGCAATGCCTGGGGTGGCAACTGGAAGGTAGGAGATATTGGTGCATGTCTGTTTCTTTAGTGTACAGATCAATCACCAGTTTGTTCTCCTCGATCCGTGAGACAGTATCAAGGAACACGTGCTGTTCATTGGACACTTCACTAGTAAATTTAATTGATGTATGGAAATCATTCGCTAAGGAAAGTGTCCAGGTTTTGTTGGCCTTGGCACCATTTCATTTCAACGTCATCAATGAAGCGTAGCCAAGAAAAGGGCCTCAGTGGGACCATTTGTAAAAGCTGTCCTATATATATATATATCTATCACCTAATAATATTATACCTTTCCGCTTATAGGTACATGTAAGAGACAACGGGGCGTGGCGTGGAAGGTTGTGTTACGCAATCGTTGACCCTCAAATATACACTTTTGATCGTCGGTACTGGACTTTGAGAGACGTTGGAGAATTCATTATGTACAGACATACTACATTGAAAATGCAGGTGAAAGCTTAACTTGTTTTATCAAACTCTCCTCGATTTTCAAAATATTCTCAGTACTGTAGGGGAGTGTTCTTCAGATCATCCATGCATCGGGCGTATTTTATGATACATTGGTTACATGTTGGATAACCGCGATAATTTTAGGAAACGTTCACATCGCAAATCGTCAGCTTCAAAGTATGTTTTGTTTAATTTCTCAGCTTAAAGGCCCGGTCACATACGATATCGGTATCACGGCTAAAATGAGCCACCCGTGGAATGGACGCTGTTGGACGCGATGCGGCAGTGATACGGCCGTGCTATGGCAGTGGTATGGACGTGGTAGGACGCGTAATGAAATCGAAATTATTTTGGACGTGGTAAAAATTTTTGAACTGCACAAAAATGTTACCGCGGCCAAACCACGGCCGACAGACGCGATGAGGCAGTGGAACGGACGCGGAATGGCCGTGGAATGGACGCGATAAGCAGTGCTCCGGCAGTGCTATGGACGCGGTAAGACGCGGAAGTTAAAATGCATTGAAATCAAAAAGGTTACTCTTGCATCTCTTTGAGTGCAATGTCTTAACTGGGAGCAACAGTAACAGGAAAATGGACCCCTCCCTGTACTGATTTGGGATCTTCTTTTTTAAGACCCTTACATCTTTTTTGCTAGCTTGCTTGACAAGTTTCTGTTTTAGCATGATAAGTTTAGGTTCGATATCTAAATTTTCTGTAAATTGTAAAGACTAGTCGTGTGCGACTGCCTTGGTGCTAGTTCCCTACTAGCAATCAGATCAATTCGGTGGCTTATGCTACGTTCCCTCTGTCGATCAATTTAACTCGATGAAACCCGACCAATCGATCGATTACATATCGAGTTTGATCGACATTGGTAATAAGAATTGGTCGGGGTTATCGAGCGCGATCCGCGCCGGTCAGGCTTGTCACTCGATAGTGTGCAATTCAAAATATTCGTTAGAGATCGCGTAGAAAATTGATCGGTAAGCGATTTTGTAATCGGTTAGAAGATATACCTGATCAAGAATCAATCGTGTCTGGAATTGCATCGCTCATGTGTCATATTCTTTTTACGCATTTCAAAATATTCGTGGGCAATCGCGTAAAAAATTGATCGGGAATCGATTTTTTGATCGGGTAGATATATAGATATATCTGATCAAGAATCAATCGTGTCTGGAGATTGAGTGTGATGGATTTGATATATCTGACACGACCTGAACCAAACCTGCTCTCGATCTCTTCGACTTGTACTTGTTTGATACTTAACTGCATCCCGATCAGCTCGACCTCTGCGTCATCTGGCTAATCGATAAAATTGACTTCAGAGGTCGGGGTTGATCGACTAGAGATCGAGAAGAAATAATTTGGTAGGGTTTTAACGGGAAACTTAGTTGATCTGATCGGTAGTTTCTAGAATTAAGTTCTGGCAAAACCCAACTAATTATATGTTACCACTGCCGATCAAATCAACTCGATCGCTTGAATTCCCCGACTAATCGCGACAAAACAACTTTTTCTCGATATTTAGCCGACCAAACCGACTTCAATAGTCGAGTTGATCGGTTTGGCAGATGAAGCATAGGACGAGTTAACCGAAATAGTGTCTGGATTCACTCGAGTACAAGTCGAGGTTATCGAGTGTAGGTTGAGTGCTGGTCGAGCGAAAGATATTAACCCGACCACAATCGATACCGAGACACTATCATTTCCAGAGCGGGTCGATTTTCTATCCAATCAATACACAGCCGCTTCCCTATCGATTTTATATTCGATCGCACACCAATATTTAACAATAAAAAATCGAGAAAGAAGCCGTACGTAGCGATTCAGGTCAAACTCGATAACCAGACCATTTCCGATAACCTATGCCGATCGATATTGATCTAAACTCGATCGCTTGATTGGACTTGATCTAGTTGATCTGGTCGGCTGTGGGAACCTAGGATAAATGACTTCTTCTAGATCTTTAGACAAACAAGACATATCCCCCACAGCCATTTTGATAGGGTGAATCGAGTACTAGTCGGGGTGACCGAATGCAGGTTGGGTACAGGTCGGGAAAAAGATCAAAGACTGCTTTTTGTCAAAGGTCGACACGTCATACTGTATCTGTCTTAATATTGAATAAGATTCAATGTGCCGACCCGCATAAACTTTGAAATTAAGTTTCGGAGATTCAATATTATATTTGAAAAAAAAAAATGATTGAGATTGACATTATCTTTTCATGCATCCACAAAAACATTGTATGTATATAATCTAAGCAGTGGCTTCCAAGTTTTCGAACGTAACCAACAAAATACTTATTTTACCCGTGCCTTAAATGTAGATAGGCCTACATCCTTTTTTTACAGGTTCAGATAAAAACCTTCAGCTGTGCCGTCTATGGTACCTGTATATGCGCCGCTGCGGTCGAAGCTGGAGGTGACATATTCCTTGTTGATATCTGTAACGTAAAAAATATCAATTTCATCAGTTGTAGAGGAAATGCTCTGAATGTTCGAAAAGAAGGTGATCTCCAGTACAAGGTATGAAAAGTGCATTTTATGTCTTTCTCTCCTCTTTCAACTTCTGTACTGAAGCTGATATTAACTTTAATATTTTACGCAAATGTACCAAAAACCAACGCATACATTAATAATGACATGAGTTTTCTATACTAAGACAATTGAAGAAAATTTCTACAATTCTTCCTTGCATTACCACGCATACTTGCTGTTAACATATTTGACCTTTTTTTTTACTTTCCACAAGATACAGGCTTTGGAAATTGTAGAAAACGTAAAAGTATAGAAAAGCAATTCTTCATTCCGTCATTTTTTCACTGGCAGGTAGACCAACAAAAACAATTCAGTGGCTTGAAGTTGTCGTCTGCAATATCTTTTATATTGGAACGGTGCATTTGTGCCGTCTGGAAATGGGGTAAAAAGTTGTAATGCTACATAATTAAGGTATTACACCCCTAATGAGATTCGCGCGACGTCGGAATTATTCGGGCGACGTCGAAAACATGTGGCGGTGGATCTTCCACCGCCGAATGTTTACGACCGCGCTCGAATCGGTTCGGATACGTAACGACATCTCTTGAAAAATTCGATGTTTTATGAATCTCAAAATGGCCACAATACGGGTATTCTAGTTTAACGTATACAACCCATCATTAGCACCACAGAGCCTGAGGTGAAATTTGAAAAGTGACAGTTAATTCTAAACGGTGTTATATTTCCATTTCATTGCAAACATAATATAAGCATTTTGAACGGTTTAGAATTCTTAATTAATGCATACTTATGGAAATATTTGACAAAAATGTAATAAATTACCTCCCTTGCATATGAATAAAGAGTAAAAAGAGATTTGTAAATTATTTTGTTCTTGAAGCATAATCTCGAAATCCGGCACAGTGAATCAACTTATTTGTAGTAAATTTACAAGTGTGTGTAATTTGATGCATGTCCCATGGCTAGAAAGATGTGTTTTTAATGATGGGTCATATACCTTAAACGGAATAACACGTAAGAAATTATATGAAAAGCTAATTTATGTGATAAATTGTTGTTCAAATTTCTTTCTAGATTTACTTTCCAACTGGAACGTATGTCAAAATACTTGTCGTCGGTACATTCTTGAAAGTTTATGTGTACAGTTCTCCGTCTGATGTTTCACAGACAGAAGGAATGTGTGGAAATTTTAACGGAGACTTAAGTGATGACTCTGAAATGCCATTCTGGTAAATAAACGCATATAATTGCCGACAACAATCTCAATAGGGAACGAGCTTATCAAGTAAACAATGACGTAATTTCGGACAAACAATGGTATTTCGACGGTGAAATTCTAAAATCTTGTAACTACAGATTGATTTGAACTATAGTGACGAGATCCTATTTTTAGCACAAAAATCATATCTATAAGTAGAAATCATTGTATTAGATCAGAAAATCGTGGGCTATACGCCCTTGAATTTGCTTTGACAAAATTGCAGTTTTTGACTTGGTTTTTGCTCCAACAACTACAAATAGTGACCAATCAAACCATGTTGGTGACCATAAGTTTGTTTTCAGTTTCAAAGACCAAGATATTAATTGATTCGAATAAAACTGTGGCTCATATCATCGTTGTTCAGGTGAGCAATTTTGGGCAGTCATGGTTCTCTTGTTTTGAAATGTTACAATATGTACGTTAGAAATTTGATACTTCGAAGTTCTGTAATATCAACGAAAATTTCCCACCCTAGAGCCACGGTGGGGATTGTGATGGGATGGATAACGAATACGGACAAATTTGCCTCGCTTCAGGTAAGAAATTGTGCAACAATTTTCTTGTTTCTGCGTCAATTTTCAAGCAATTTGTTGCATGTACCCCGCATTACTGAGCTCTTTCCTTAGATATATGACTTGTTTGTAGAATCTTTGTACGAGGGGCGGTCGGAAAGTAATTGGACTTTTCGTGCTGCTGTCTCTCCATTTGCAACTGTATAAACACAATTATATATTGGTGGAATCTACATCCATTTGCCATTTATGTGGTCGGTTTATTTTCAAAGATAGTTGTATATATACAATTTTCTGTCCGCTCATATGTGATAGGTGTTTTATGTATCATAGGCTATTTGTTTGAGGAACAACAAGGGTAACCAAAACAAAAGAACATTCTAGTCATTTTAATCGTAAAGAAGTGAAGTTTTTGAATCACATTATGACTGGAGATTAAGTAAAGGTTCATAATTCCGAACTTGGGATAAAAAAATCAGTCATAGCAGTCATGGAAACGAGCTTTTTCCCCACAACTGAAAAGATTAAGCTGTTACCTTCGGATGGTAGTCATGTTTGTTGCTTTTAGGGATTCACGAGGATTGATAGTTACTCGTTTCATGTCAAATGGTAAAAACTGTCATTGCCAAGTACAATTCTTAAGTAATTCAGAAAAATCTAAGAATAAATGCTGAAGTAAAAGCGTCCCAGATTAGCAAAGAAAAATGTTTTCTACCTCACGATTGCGCACACTCCCATACCACCGCATCTACAGTGGATATTATAAACTATTACACACGGCAATAGTTGTTTTATCCTTCTTATAGCCAAGACCTAACCCTATGTGACTTTTATTTGTGTCTTGAACTGAAAAATGCTTGCTGGGAAGAAATTTGAGACCAGGACGCCTTTGATACCGGCTGTTACACAGTACCTAAAACAGTGGGTCTACGTCATGGTTAATAGTGGAAGTAATAAAGCTTGTACGAAGATGGCAAAATGCACAGACATATATTGACAATTTGTTCAAACAGTGTAAAAAGAGTTTTGTTAAAAAGTTGAATGGTTTAAGAGAGCTAGTCAAAAGTCCAAATACTTTCCGACCGTCCCTCGTACTTTGTCCAAAAATTGATCCCAACCGATCAGAAAAACGAAAAAAATCCAGGTCAATTTTCTAGTCGGTTGGGATCGATTTTTGAGAAAAGTACAAGGGGTTTCCCGATTAGTAATACATCTGAGAAAATGGCTCAGTAAGACGGAGTACATGCAACAAACTGCATGAAAATTGACGCTAAAATAAGAAAGTTATTACACAAATGCTTACCTGAAGCGTGGTTAATTTGGCCGTAGTCGTTACCATTTCGCTTTCTGGTCGGTTGGGACAATATTTTGGAAAAAGTACCACGAGTTATCTAATATGTCATACATCCGATGAAAGAGCTCGGTAAGGTGGGGTACATGCAACAAACCTTTTGAAAATTGACGCTCAAATTAGGAAGTTATTACAAAAAATCTTACCAGAATCGAGATTATTTTGTCCGTATTCGTTATCCATCCCATCATGCACAATCCCCACCGTGAGAGCTATGACCTCGAAAAAAGTCAAAAATAAATTGACACTTCTACATTGTCACTTTGCCATGACAATGGCTCTAGCCCTTGAACAGCCAATCTAAGGTTTAACTAAAGCAATCAAATTAATTAATTTAATTTAGGTAGAAAAACATTGATAGGCTTAATCAAAACTCATGGGCAACTTGAAGGAACATGGCAAATCAAAAATCAATCTCTTATCTTTTATTTATAGGGGAATAGCTATTTTATTATGGGGGGGGGGGGGGTTTAAGTCCCAAATGAACCAAAATCCTACGGGTCTGTAAAGTGCGGGTTTTTTTGTAATTTAAGGGCAAAAGACAGTCTATTTGATGTACTGAATCACAACCTCGCGACACAGTGGGAATATACACAGACGGTATGCATTTGTCCGAAGTTGGACAAATCACTTTTATCAACAAGTTCGTCATCAAACGGACTTCTGAATGAAGCGGTTTGTACTAAAAAAGAATACGCCACCTGTACTGAGACTGTCAAACTGGAGGGTGAACAGAAAACATGTGTGCTGCGGGAGAAAAGGTCAACAAGAAGACATTATGAAAATATCCAAAGACGAATGGTGTTTAGCCGTGAAGCAACTATAAGTAAAGAGGTATAAACTTATGTTCCATTATGATTTGATGTAACTTTCTATTTACAAAAGTTTCATTTTTACGATACCTCCGCCAATTGTCAATGCAATATGTTCGCATTATTTCATCGATTTGAAAATAACAAATACATAAGTAAATGAATAAATAAAAAGATAGATCTACCTATTTTTTAGACATTTTAAAATGTTACCAAGAGCTCATTTCACACACAAAAAAAGCACATACTGCTGTGCAAGTAAGTGATTACTAACATTCAGCCATTGTATTTCCCAACCCATTTTTTCATTTTCCTACTTACGATAAAAATCCATATATTTCAGAATTTTTAATGTATATTTCTGCAATTGGAACAGGGAATACTACAAATTAGTGTTAGATATTACAAAATACTAGATCCATGGGACATGATTATTCGCCACCCTGCTGATTTTTGCATAAATTGTACGCATAATTTTAGACTAAAACTGATGCTGAATCATTAATTTCTTACACACCACATAATATTTGATATCATTTTAAAGTATATCCAATTGCGCACAAAATCGGCATAAAAACTTTTTTTCAAATGTTTCTAAGACATGGATGCTAGGCAGCTTAAGAAAATCGGTGAAAATTTCTGACCAGCCTCAATAACATCGTTGCTATGGTAACATAAGTTTCACTACAGATATGATTTAAGGATGAATCTATCTACAATAGATAGATTATTTAACTTTTATGTTTGCTGCAATATCCATAAAGTTTCCTTTGAGAAACAAATGTTTTAAATTTTATTTTCGTTGCAAAAATACCCCCAAAAATGCAAAATTAACATAGGAGTGAATGGAGCGTTGCATCTTTCTGTGGTAACTTGGTCAAATAAAATTACAGTACTTTGTAAGTAGCCATCCAATCTCATGAACACTTTGTCATTTTATATCTAGTATGCTGTGCATATTTTCATTTGCTCAGTTATCAAAAAAGTCAATATTTGATGCCATAGCAACGGTTTTACGGATGATTGCCTGAAATTTTCACTGATTTGTTTTATGTTGCCTAGCAACCATGTCTTTGAGACATTCCAAAAGAAACTTCATGCAAACTTTATCCGGTAGTGTTTATACTTTTGTGTCATATCTATGTTATTCTGCTAAATGAAAGAATAAAGGTTCTGTGACAGTTCTAGCCCAGAAAATCACTCAATTTTTCAATGAAAAATATGTGGGTGGCGAATAATTATGTCCTTTGAGCGTATATTTTACTTTGAAAATTTAGAGAAAATCCTGTAGTCTGGGCATTTGATTTTTTTAGAATGAGCAGTTGAGCCCGAAAAAGAAGCACAATGCCATCAAGTCTTGTGAGCACACAACATTGTCGAACTTAAATACCGTTCGTTAGACATTAATAATAACAATAAAAAATAAATAAATGGGAAAAGGTCAATAATATTGATATTTTGTTGATTGAAGTCCAATTCTAAATTTTGTATTTCCATATTTATTTGAAATAAAAGCAGACCTAGAGGAGAAATCACCAGAAGATAGAAGCAATTAAATTATAAAATAATCAAAGTAATATTTTAGTCGGGATAATCCTTGATTCTCAAGAGGAGTTCGCATTATACACACAGACACGGTTTCGTGACATGAGTATGCATTAGAGCAAACATAAACAAAAGGTCACGTGGCCGTTTTACTATATAATTATATAATTCATTTCGTTTTCCCACGAGCATATTTTTATTATTCTACCTACAAGTACTAAGGATATTTTCTACAGTCATTTAGATCTACGTTAATTATTAGAGTTGTAAGTTACAGGAATATTTTTGCAATTTTGATTGAAAAAAGAGAGATTTTTCGTCTTGTAATCATTCGTAACCCAGTCTCCACGGCCCATAACCACCATGCAAGTTCAGGGTGAGCTACTGCTTTTGACAACCAAATAAAATCAATTTAGCAGAAGCAAGTGAGCTCCTTAGTACTGTCCAAGCGTGAGCGGTAATATTTTGCATATGTTTGTGATCTAGATTAGAGCCAATAATGGATAGGTCACAGGATGGATTCCCAGCCTCAGAGCGTGGACTATTATAAATAAACTTATGACTGAAATATTGTTCAGATGTGTTGAATTAAAAAATAAATGAAAATAAAAATGTTTTAAACCTTTACCAAACAAGCAATGTTAATATTTTGACTGTCAAGGGCGGGTCCAGGATTTTTTACAAGGGGGGGGGGGGTGTCAAGCCCAAAAGATGACTTTAAGTTCGTAAATTGTGTAACGTTATACTGTACTAACGTTGTATAGTCAAAATTTGATTTTCGGCCTATTCCAGACGGGGTTCGGACCCCCGACCCCCTTCTAGATCCGCCCTTGACTTTCTTACAGAGGATGTTGTACAGAAATTTCAAGAGGCAAAATAATGAAATACTTTCAATTAGCATTTTCTCCTTTGGCCTCAAGGTTTTCTATACTATATATTAGGCCCCTAGCTATGTACACACTCAAGGGTGGATCCAGGATTTTCTCAGGGGGGGTCCTAGCCCAAAATGCCGGGGGTGGGGTGGGACCCAAGCCCAAATGATGACTTAAATGTGTTAAATAATAATATAACGTTATATTGACGCTTTATAGTCAACATTCAATTTTCGGCTGATTCCAGGAAGGGGGGGGTCCGGACATCCCGACCCTCCCCCCACCCCTTCTAGATCCGCTCTTGCTCACACAAAAATCCTACTTTCAAGATGCCCATTCTGTTGTCTGCAAGAGCTTCGAAATTGAATCAGGAGCCGCCTAGGAAAGGCAATTAATAACGTGCGGTATGGTTCATGTTGTCGTTGTTTTTGTTTTGTAACGGCTACATATGCCCAACCTTCAAAAATCAATTAAGTCAGAGGTATGTCATCTGTGCTCAGCGAGATTCAACACACCGTACAACCGGCTGCGCCGAAAGTTTGTGAAAACAGATTCGGCATCTGATGTCATGTGCATGGTAGGTCATATGAATTTACTTCTATAAATAAACGAATGGATCTTTGGTATATTCTATAGTTGATAAATACGCGTATAAATATTCCGTGCTTGTACAAAATAAACCTTTCCACGTATCCCTCGCAAATAAGGTCACACTCATCGACACACCTGGTTGTACGGTGTGTAAATACCGCGGAGGTGTGTCTCGTTGACCTTGACCTTGTCTCGTTTTGAAGTAAAAATAGAATGTGTATACACGCTTGTAAAGGATTGATCTATATAGCAAAGGAAAGATGGTTATTCGCCGTGATTGAGGTTTTTATGCATTGCGAATTGTTTTTCCATGCACAAATATGAGTTCCCGAACAGTTCGGAAGCATAAAAATCTAGCATGAGACCCTTTAAGAACAATGCTTTTATTAGCAAATTGATCTACCATGATGAATTATCTATCTACATAAACCTTTCGATACTGAGATTATTATCTTCACACTGAAAATGGCATGTTTTGTACATTTTATGTTGGGGAAGGGGGTTTACGTGAAAATGACAGTTGAACCTGGCGGCTAGGTCCTCAAAAGATCCATGGATACTCCTTTTTCAGAGGGTAAAAATGACTTAAAAGCCGGTAAAGACCATAATTGGAAGTCAGTCAATGACATCCCGTCGCGATTCACAGAGGAATCATCACTAAACGGAGTGTGATTCCTCTTAAACTTCTTCTTTCCTCCGTGCGTTGCCATTGCACGTTAGATGCTTTGCTCTGATTAGGGTCAAAGCCTCGATCTGGTATGTCTGTGTGTATTTGAAACCATCTAACATTTCGTCATTGTGTGTATGTGATTGTGATCTTGACAGGGCTTGAGCAGACCGAATTTATGTTTCTATATTTAGAGAAGAAACGTCAAAGACGATGTTAGGAGTGATGTTACCTTTGAACGCGCATGGAACATCTGTCTGACTGTCTTTACATCAAAGAAAGCGTATAAGCTCAGGAGTACGATATCGGATGAGAAACTGAATTCCTCTTTAGAAGCTTGTGCTAGAGATGCCATGGTAAGTGTGTACTGTATGGCAAATACATGTTTATTTCTTTCCTGTATTTTACTTTTTCTATCTTTTACTGGTCGCCGCTGAAATTCTAAATGAGCGGTTTTAAGTAATTATTTAATTAATGCTGTTCTTTACGAGACATTTCACAGATATGATTTTTTCGAAAAAAATACTTTTATTTTCTTAGGAAAATTTTGAAAATTTCAAGCCAAAATATTGCGCCGTTCACGAGAAATAAATACATAGTAAAAAAAGTTTAGCAACAAAATGTAAATATCTTTAGTAGCCAAAATATTTTTGTTTTAACATAAAATCAAACGTTTACACAATAGATTATAGCTAGAAAACACAAACAAATGAATTTTATACCGCCACCGCGTGCGTCTTGCACTCCAGGTGCGCATTTCCGGTTTTCATGTCTGCCATGGTATTCATGTGTTTGGAGCATAATTCTAGAAAACATTTAGACGTGAACATACTCGTCTTTGCCCAGAATGAAAAAGGCCACTAAAAAGACTTTTCTGCAGCGCTGTTTGACTACGTCGTGGACTTACGTTAGAAGGACGTTATATCGCTAATGTGTTCCTACGTGGCGGAACCGGCGATAAAGATGTCTTTTTAAATTTTACGTATCTCAAAGCATGAGTAACTGTTTGAGGATGCTATACGAGCCAATGTTTGTGGTTTGAGATAGTCCCGGTCAAGTACGTCGGAGAAAAACGCCACGAGACGATGACCGTCATAATTTCGTAACGTCAAGGCAAAGATGTTCCATATTCTCACCAACACTTTGAGTGGCTTCAACAGTAATACCAAAATAGAGTATCCTCATTTACCATCCATGATCGTCTCCACAGACGAAGGGTTACTAGACGTTGACTATACGTTGTAATTTCCCTGACGCTACACCATGAACGTACCAGACCTTACTGGCATAGAGTCCTAAATGCTGTAAGCCTAAACAACGTTGATTTTCTCCCATTACCACCATTCTATTTGATTTATCACCAATAGAGCTCATATGGCGCATTTGGGGGAAGACGTGAACGTGATCCTTATGATGTGAATGACGTTCAGTCTCTTGATAAAGTAGTGAATGTTGATACTGGGTACAAACTTTTTAAGTGGATTAGAAAACGTTTCAATGCTGTTCTTGCTAAAAATGACCTTATAACCGATATCGAATTTTATTGTGACTTCTTGTTTTGACCCCCCTCACCTACGTTAAGACACTGTTTCTCAGACAGTATTTAACGTTTCCACAAAGCAACCTTTGAATGTTGTGTGTGAATGCATATGCTAAAAAATATATAATGGTGGTGAAATAAATATCACAGAAAATATATGTTTTTTACATGGTATACTTGGCGTCAATGAAAACTTAACACCCTACCGATCCTTATTTCATAAATGTGCGACTATATTATATTGATATAATAATGTGACTGAAGTGTCAAAGATCAACGTAATCATGCGTTAGGTCTGGTTGACGCTGGGCTTTCATTTCGTGAAATAGCACATTGTTTCGACTGTACGCACCAGACAATCATGAACCTGGTACGCAGAGCTGAACAGACCGGATATGTAAATGATAGACATAATGAGATCTATCCATCTATGAAGTTTCATGATTCTACCCTACATACTTTTTGAATAATGCTCCGGACAAATATCAAGTTTGAAAATCAACAAAGGGCAATAAATCCAAAAATATGATCGGTAGAGTAACGGTTCTTAAGCACTGCACCTCTCCATAACGAGATCTATCTATCTATGAAGTTTCATGATTGTACCTTTAATACTTTTCGAGTTATGCTCCGGACAAGATTTGGTCTACGGACCGACCGACCGACCTGCACTTGCAAAATAATATACTCCCATTTTTCTTCGAAAGGGGGCATAATTAAATCACGACCATTACAGTTCCGGAAACTTTAATAGTCAATGAAGGGTGCCTTTCCGAATGTTCCACATTACAAGCTATACACTTAAAGACTCTTCCAACGCAACACTTACATTTTTATCATAATTAAATAAATAATGCAGTATATTTTATGAAATTTTCAGCAAATATAAATCAACTACGTTTACATTTTTTCTGTAATTTTCATCAAAATCGATTGATCCGAAAATAAAAAATATTTAGGTTTTTCACTAAGATTCAAATATGAAAAGTCACAAAACCCCAGGCAATTGCAGAATCCAATAGCATCAAAGCAGCGTCACCAAATCATGCTCATATCTCATACCACTGCTTCGTAAGATCTGATAACATGTTTCACGGGCGAAGCAATACTAGAATTGAGTTGCACATATTTTGTTAAGAAATAATGTTTATGTTTTGTACGTGTCAGCATTGCACAAAACCATCGAATTTGTTACCAGTCATTAGTTTTACGCCCTTTTGCTCCGGGAAGTTTTCAACAAATGGAACAGGAACTTAAAAGGGACCAGTTAAGAATGATCCCGCAAATATTCATCATCAATTATGCTTTATCAATGAGAAGGTGGTGTCTCCGGGTCTTTTATGTCCATGACGGACACACAGAATGTTAGCAGAATGTCACAAACTTTACTGCTGTTACATGACTTACATGAATTTACTTTATCAGCTCGCACAGCTTTTTGCGACTTTTTGTTTTCTGGTCATATTATATGAACTGCTAGGGACCTCTATAGATAAGGCGAGAAGTCTCCCTAAAAGGCTCAGCTCGATGTGTCAATTTTTAAAACTGACAAATTGAGAAACAAAATTAAGCTTTATGGTTAGGTAGATAAATAAATGAAATGAATACAGATTTTATGTCTATAGGTGCAGATAACTCTTGATTTTTGTACCCACCTAAATGGTTTCATTTTTCTTACACTACTGGTATTCATAGAAGTAAAATGAAGGTTCTTTTTTTATTTGCAATTCATTTTTTACATTTACAAGGATAATCGGTGTTGACATCATATGGCAGCTTTGATTTTGTCCGTATTGCGCATGCGCATAATTTAAACAACTTTAAAAGCGCACTTTCCTGCCTAAAACCGAGGAATAGGCCTAGCTACCTTCCCTTGGCTGGTGAACATCGTTCCTCCCCCCCCCCCTTGACCCAGCTTCCCATTGATATATGTTGTGTAACTTGTTCATAGGCTTCCCCTGTAAAAAGGATTACCTGGGTCACGAGGTGGAACATACTTTTATACTAAAAATAGTGCTCATATACCAATTGCCATATTTTTGTCGGGAAAATTTCGGCTTTAAACTCGTTTCAATGATGCGCATGCGCAGAAGGAGTAAAACGAAAACTGGTTCATGATTTCAACACTAATTGTCCTTACATTTACAGAAAAATTCTTGTTGATAAAAGAAAAGAAAACTTAATTCTGGTTAAAAGAATACCGGTGGGGTAGTAAAATGTAATTTTAGGGGTAGGTACGGAAACCAAGAGTTATCTGTACATATCGAATCGTTTTGATTGTACAAAATCATTATTCATATGATTAAGGTATACATCGAACAATACAGCTCGAAATAATTATCAATTTGCATGTTTTGAAAATTGACTTTTCCATTTGAGCCTTTTTAGGGAGATTTATCGCCTTATCCATAGAAGTCCTTTAATCATTTCTACTTATTGATTCTTTATGAAAATTACAGATATTATGCAATTGTAAATCATTTAAATTTGTTGAAAATTTGATGAACAATTGTTATACCCCCCACAACGAAGTTATGGGGGGTATACTAGAATCAGGTTGTCCGTCTGTCCGTCCGTCTGTCCGTCCGTCCGTCCGCCCGCCCGTCCGTCCGTGGACATAATTTTGTGTCCTCTTCACCTCCCACAGTTTTTGACCAATTTTGCTGAAATTTTATCAGGTTGTTTCCTATCATATGAAGTTGTGCGCCTGCAATTTTCATCTTGCAAGTCATTAATTTTAGAGTTATGCCACTTTGAAATTTTTAGGGGGGAGTAGTCAAAATTTAAAATTTCGTTTCTGTGCTCTAACTTAAGAACCATTTGACCTAGGATCATGAAATTTTACACAGTTGTTGCCCATGACCCAAGGAGGTGCCCTATTGTTTTTGGGTCACCAAGGTCAAATGTCAAGGTCACAATAGGACTTTGTTTAAAATCCGTTCCCGTGCTCTAAGTCAAGAACCGGTTGACCTAGGATTATGAAATTTTACACAGTTGTTGCCCATGACCCAAAAAGGTGCCCTATTGTTTTTGGATCACCAAGGTCAAAGGTCAAGGTCACAATTGGACTTTGTTTAAAATCCGTTTCCGTGCTCTAAGTCAAGAACCATTTGACCTATAGCACTCTTTCAGTGACAAGGCCCTAGTGGGGGGTACTCGTCCGCTTTGCGACAGTTCTAGTTCATTAAATTTTAAGTTATTACCGAAAAGGTATGTGTTGCGTTAGAAGTGTCTTTAAGTGTAAAATTGTGTAAAAATTATTTACAAAATTACTTTTTTATACGCCGCCGGATGCGGTCGTATAATGGCATCATCTTCTCCGTCTGTCCGTCAGTCTGTCCGTCAGTCCGTGACCAACATTTTCAGTTTATGTGTCTACGACTAATGTGACTTTCGACATTTCCCTTTATGTGACTTCAAAAAAGTTTTCTAACATTTTGGATTTATGGGACCATTCAGTGTCTATTGTTTAAGAGTCTAAATTCACAGTTTAAGTTTTGGATTATACAAGTAAATAATACATATCCTTGTATAATTCAAACCTTTTTTACATTAAACTGCTACCATTTTAAAAGTAAATAAAAATCTCCTTTGCTTTATTGCATAACCAGAAAATGATTTGTATCAATTTACGTTCGAAAAACTTAATTCGCTTAATATTTGATCTTATACTCAGTACTCACAATGATGAGTAGAGTTATGGTTCTTGTGCACTGCACTATTCCTAATTTCACGATTCTAGCTTGCACACTTTTTGAGATTTGCTCCAGACAAAAAAGTCTTTGGACAGACCAACCAACCGACAATTGCAAAGCAATATACCCCCTCTTCTTTGAAGGGGAGCATTTAAAACCAAGGTAATATTCTGAAGTAGCCATATTACTCCTATAACAAGCCATAAAAATTCAGAGTTGACTCACTCCATATATTTATTATTTTTTTCAAGAATTTCATGAATTTGTAAAATATTTGCAAATATTTCCATGTTGCACAATTGACTTACACATGAAGCTTGGACAATGACATCAGATTCAATTTCTGAATTCCTTGGTGAAATAGTGAATATTGTAATTTCTACAAATAAGGATAACTGATTGATTTATTGAATGGAGTTTAACACCACTTTCAACATTTTTCCAGTTATATTGCCGAGGCTGGAGCACCCAACAATGGATTCCTGGTATTTCTCTCACCAATACAACCATCCAATCCTTTCTAAGCCTCCATCGACTATCTCACTTATATCTATGATTGTCAACCCATTGGTGAGACAAATATTTGGAAAGAATGGGTACCACTGTTAGGGATCAGACCAAGGACCTGTAGATTGACAGTCCGACAGGCTACCAACTGCCCTACACAAGAATCTATAAAAGATCATCTGTTTAACAGACTTGTAATAGATACCAAATATGTGTCTTGTGAAGACAAAATCAATGTGTCTACAGCTTCTTGGCTTTAACACACATGAGAATTTGGCTTCTTTATGACACATTATGTATCTACAATCTACCACAGTCTGGGACTTGCTATGGACACCAGTATGTGTCTTTGGAGCACAGATTCTACATCGTTTAACAGGCTTGAAATGGACACGAGTAAGCCGTCTGAGTTAATTGCATGATGCCACATCAACAGTATTTCAGTTATTTCACAGTGACTACTCACAGGCAATGGTTTTTCTTCACATTTTTTACAGTCACAGTCCAGCGCTGGTGGCCAGCTGTAATGGTAACCTCTTATTGCAAAATGCCAATGAGGGAGTTATAAAATGTTGGTACAACAGTCTGGATCAACACTCACAAGGCAGGCAGGCACTCTAATACTGGGCAATTGCAACTTGGTAGTGTGTATTTAATTATGGACAGATTATATAAGCATAGTCCATCTCTTTGAAAGACCTGTTGCAGACAAAATTATGGGTCTATTGAAGATAGATTTGTGTGGCTACTGTTGGAAAGATTAAAGTGTCTACAGTCCCTCTGTTTATAGGACTTGTTTAAGACAATAGTATTTCTCTATAAGGACAGATTCTTAAGAGACTTTAAAGTGGACATCAGTATCTGACTACTTTTGGACATGCATCTCCTGTTCATTGTTGAAAGGGAATTGCTATGGACACTGGTGAAAGGCAGATTTCTGTGTCTTTAAAATGTAAATAGACTTTAAATGGGCTTGAGTTGGTTGGTTGATTGCATTGGGGCTTTCAACATCCTAGGTTATATGTGGCTAATTTAGGCTTTTATATGTGTCTAAAATCCATTACATTGAGTAACTTGTTATGGGTACCAGCATACGATTACTGATGGAAATATTATGTGCTAAAAATCTCTTTTTGATCACTAGCATTTTCTCCTTTTGCCTCAATATTTCTTTATTATATACAAATCCAAACTTTATCAACATCCATTTTGTCATCTGCAACAGCTTTCAAATTGGACCACCCTTTAATTTTGCAAATTTGGAAAAGGTTATTTTGGTACAAGATTTGTATGCTGATTCAAATGCCTACCATATTATATGCATGAAAAGCACTTGGAACATCTTGTATACATTTCATTCAAATATGTTGCCTAATATCGCCAAAAATGTGGCTACTAGAGTGCATACAATGCTTTGTCTTTCTTGATAGAAAACATTGTGGGAAATAAAGAAATTGCTTGTCACACGCAATTTCTTCATTTTCAACAATGTTTTCCAAAGTCATTTTCTTGTGGGTTTTCAAAACGTGTACAGTACAGATCGCATGTTTTTGGCCTATTTTCACGCATCTTTGCAATTTGATTTCGGGTGGAAAAACGTGATTGTCACAATGAGCTTGTTTTTCAACCCGAATCCACTCAAAATACCGCGGCGGCTGGAGCACCTAACAATGGATCCCTGGTAATTCTCACACCAGTACTACCATTACACCCTTTCCTAGCCTCCAGCTGCTATCCCACATAGGTCTACGATGTTCAACCCATTGGTGGTATACAAATAGTCGGAAAGAGTGAGTGCCGCCGCCGGGTTTTGCATGAAGAAAGGTACAACTTGGCATATGTAATAAGTAGTTGTATAGTTGCAAATCAGACTCCACAAATATCTAGGTCTACATTGTTTACCAATACTGGTTGGAGATCAATTCTCGCTAAGTACCAGTTCTCGCCATCTGACCCTTTTCACAGTAAAGATGCAATATTCATTTACAATATATCATTTTTTAATAGAAGAAGTTGTTGTCTACATAACTTGTAAATTGTAGACTGAAGTACACATGTATCCAATGACAGAGATCAAGGATGATCAAAATAAATTGGATCCCTACCAATTAAAAATGCCAAGTTGTACTTGTAGAAAGTGTTTGTTTGTTTGAATGGAGTTAAACGCCACTTTCAACATTATTTCAGTTATATCGCGGCGGCCGGAACACCCAACAATGGATTCCTCGTATTTGTATCACCAGTACTACCATTACATTCTTTCCTAGCATCCAGCTGCTATTCCACATAGGTCTACGATTATTGACCCATTGGTGGAAGAGAAGTAGTTGTAAAGAATGAGTGCCGTCGTCGGGGATTGAACCCGTGACCTTTAGGTTGACAGTCCGACGCAATACCAACTGCGCTATGACGGCGGCTTGTAGAAAATATAACAAGAGCTGTCCGAAGACAGCGCGCTCGACTTTCTAAGTTGCTTAGTATAAAGGGGGCATAACTCCAAATAGAGTGGTCCCAGGGTCATGGGCCCTGATAGGTGTAATGGTGAATAAGTATTCCAAGTTTGGGTTGAATCGCTTTGATAGTATGGAAGTTATTGATGTTTGAAAAAACTTTAACCTTGGTTGCAACGCCAACGCCGACGCCAACGCCGACGCCCGGGTGACAGTATAAGCTCTCATTTTCTTCGAAAAGTCGAGCTAAAAACAACTTTCAAGTCATTTGAAGTGAATCATTTACTAAAAAAACAATTTTTGCAGATACAAAGTCTTTTAAACAACAAAACCATATCAGCTGCATCGTTAGAAGGAGGTCCTTTGGAAATCTATAAAAGTGGTGTCCACAAAATCATAGTTTCCACAAATTATTTCAAAATGTGATGAAAATTGCAAATGAAAATGACTAATTAAATTGCCTATTTTGACAAATCCATGGCAAAAAACTCTTATTGGCTTACAATTCTTTTTTTAGATGACTGAATGTACCTTATCTTGCGATGCAGCTTACATTATGTTTGTATAATAACAGGTCACTTGTGTACAATCAGTCACTATCTAGTCCCTCAAACTGATGGGCTGTAGACACGCAAAATGTCCAAAGGTAGCCACTTACTCATGTCCACTAAAGGTCACTTAACACCAAGACAACATAGACACATAAATCTGTCCTTTTCCCAAAGTCACATACTGGTGTCATTTTCTAGTCCCTCAAACTTATGGGCTGTAGACACGCAAAATGTCCAAAAGTAGCCACTTACTCATGTCCACTAAAGGTCACTTAACACCAAGACAACATAGACACATAAATCTGTCCTTCCCCCAAAGTCACATACTGGTGTCACTATCTAGTCCCTCAAACTGATGGGCTGTAGACACGCAAAATGTCCAAAAGTAGCCACTTACTCATGTCCACTAAAAGTCACTAAACACCAAGACAACATAGACACATAAATCTGTCCTTCCCCCAAAGTCACATACTGGTGTCACTATCTAGTCCCTCAAACTGATGGGCTGTAGACACGCAAAATGTCCAAAAGTAGCCACTTACTCATGTCCACTAAAAGTCACTTAACACCAAGACAACATAGACAAATTAATCTTTCCTTCCCCCAAGGTCACATACTGGTTTCTATATCGAGTCCCTCAAACCAAGGGACTGTAGACACAGTTCGAGAAAAGATCTTAAAGGTCAAATGAAAAGCTCTATTGACTTTACACTAATACAAAGAGATATATTTAAATAATCGCCCAACATGACAATGAGTTGGTCATTGATAGCTACATGTCTTACTGCATCTCTTATCATTGTTGGAATTACCCCCTCTCGCATACTCTTGCTTGTTTGGGAAGATATAAAACCAGCCATGACCTGGGATTTCAGAACACAATTTCCAAGACTCTCTTTTATTTCTTCTTCTGGACTTCCTCTCAAACATTGATTTAGATGTTGCCTTAGGCCATTTAGTAGCAGCCATTCTCGACAGTTTGGGCATGGTCCATACTGCTGTACATCAAGGTAATTGGTAGATGACCGACGAGCTATTAAGAATTCACCTTCCTTCCTTTCAATTACTTTTTGATTGTTTGCGTCATCACCTAACTTTCTAATGTCAGTAAAATCAGGTTTTTTTCATTTTCAGAATGTTATCCACAGCTTCCAAATTCCTGTGTGTTTTCATATGTGTTGCGATGTGCAGAACAAATCTGCTACAATACAAACAGCAGTGAAAGTTATCATATATTCTTTCTGTTGTCTGTTTTCGCATCTGTTGACTAGACTTCCCCAATTGTTTTCTATGCCGTCGTATGTAAATTTTACTGAAGTTAATGTCTCTAACAATATGATTTTCCTTCAGTTTTTTCAGATCAAGCTCACAAACATTTTGACTGCAAATAGAAGCATTTGTATTGCTACACCTGTTTTCTTCCCGTAAACAGTTAGTATCTAAGCTATCTACCGATTGCAAAACTCTGACTTTGCAATGATCCTTATTTTTCAACTGTATAGATAAAGGTGGAACAATTGGAACTAACTCTTCATCTGATTCACTGCCTGATGGGTTATAATCTTCATCTAAACTGTCATCATTATCGTAGTCAGAAGAAACTGTAATGAAGGAGAATACATTCATTTAGCAATGATCTGTTGTATCTAATCTGGACCCACAAGGGTATAGGGTTTAGCCCATTACCACACAATACATTTTTCTAACACTCCTAGAGCTTGAAAGAGGAAAACATCGTGGAAAATGAAGAAATTACTTTTTCATTTTTCACAATATTTTCTTCCCTGAAAGACTAGAAAATTTAAAATTTCATTAACTACAAGTTTTTGCTTTGTGGTAATGGGTTAAGCAGTAAATCACCTTTGCACAGGCTATTTTCTGTTTCAGGGTGGATAAATAAAATCTGATTTTCCTCCATTTTGTAATTTGAAAATTGGTGTCCAAATCATCAAGGGAGCCATCTGGATTTGACTTGCTAATCTGAGCCACAGAACACACATGTCAAGGAACATTTAGAATTTCAAATGAATTAAACTAAGGGACAGGGACATTTTTCACCTCAAAACTATTTCGTTTAATCACATCTGTTATTGCTGTCTTCTGGAAGATCTGTATCAGATATAGCCTGGTCTTCAGTTTCACTGATAACCACAGGTGTTGACAGATATTGTTCACTTTCTGTTAGTGTATCAGATTCTTCGTAAGTATGTAAGCTGGCTGAAAAGCAAGAAATAAGGGCTTTACAATATTTTTGATACAGAAGAGTAATGATTTATTTGCTTTTTTGAACATGTCAACTTCAAGATTAATTTGCTTTTTTTAGGGATGGAAACAAATTGAATCTGATTAAATAAATAAAACAACTTAATTTACCAAATAACAAATACAGACAAATATTAATGGCCCGGCTGTTAGGTGCTGGAAAGTCAACAAAAAATCTAAGTCAAAAAGGGGGCATAATTTGCACAAAATGCATCCAGAGTTATCCCCCTTGATAGTATAGGTTGCTCTTTTGATAGTGAACACGTGTGCAAAGTTTCAAGGGAATGCCTTTCATAGAACCAGAGATATCACAAAATGTTAAAGTTTTCGCACAACGACAACGCCGCCTACAACGACGCCAAGGCTATAGCAATACCTCGGGTTTTCTCCGAAAACAGCCAAGCTAAAAAGTGGGCCTTTATGGTCAATTACACTGGGCCTTTTTGGTCAGTTCTAAAAGTGCCTTTTTGACCCGGGCCTTTTTGACCTAGGCCTTTTTGACACTGGGCTTTTTTGACCCGACACCCTTGTGCCTACAGTCATAATTCTCCCTGTCACAAAGTGTCATATTTTTGCACCTTCCACAGTAAATACCCTGATTGCAGTCCACGCCTTTTACTTTGACATTACATTTACATTCTTATTAATTTAACAGAATATCTTAGGATCAGCAGAGTGCCTTATTGCCATGCCAAAATCTTGTTACTCTGGCTTTTCGATGTTTAGCTATATGGTTTTTGGTCTTCTAAATATAAAATGTTAAACGATATCAATTAACACAAGACACTCTCTCATCATGTATTAAACATTTTTTATACCCCCCACCTACGAAGTAGAGGGGGGTATATTGGTTTCACCATGTCTGTCTGTCTGTCTGTCCGTCCGTCCATCCGTCCATCCGTCCATCCGTCCGTCCGTAGACCTTTTCGTTTCCGTGCTCTAAGTCAAGAACCGTTTGGCCTAGGATCATGAAACTTTACACAGTTGTTGCCCATGACCCAAGGAGGTGCCCTATTGTTTTGGGGTCACGAAGGTCAAAGGTCAAGGTCACAATCGGACTTTGTTTAAAATCCGTTTCCGTGCTCTAAGTCAAGAACCGGTAGACCTAGGATCATGAAACTTTACACAGTTGTTGCCCATGATCCAAGGAGGTGCCCTATTGTTTTGGGGTCACGAAGGTCAAAGGTCAAGGTCACAATCGGACTTTGTTTAAAATCCGTTTCCGTGCTCTAAGTCAAGAACCGGTTGACCTAGGATCATGAAACTTTACACAGTTGTTGCCCATGACCCAAGGAGGTGCCCTATTGTTTTGGGGTCACGAAGGTCAAAGGTCAAGGTCACAATCAGACTTTGTTAAAAATCCGTTTCCGTGCTCTAAGTCAAGAACCGTTTGACCTAGGATCATGAAACTTTACACAGTTGTTGCCCATGACCCAAGGAGGTGCCCTATTGTTTTGAGGTCACGAAGGTCAAAGGTCAAGGTCACAATCGGACTTTGTTTAAAATCCGTTTCCGTGCTCTAAGTCAAGAACCGGTTGACCTAGGATCATGAAACTTTACACAGTTGTTGCCCATGACCCAAGGAGGTGCCCTATTGTTTTGGGGTCACGAAGGTCAAAGGTCAAGGTCACAATCAGACTTTGTTAAAAATCTGTTTCCGTGCTCTAAGTCAAGAACCGTTTGACCTAGGATCATGAAACTTTACACAGTTGTTGCCCATGACCCAAGGAGGTGCCCTATTGTTTTGAGGTCACGAAGGTCAAAGGTCAAGGTCGCAATCGGACTTTGTTAAAAATCCGTTTCCGTGCTCTAAGTCAAGAACCGGTTGACCTAGGATCATGAAACTTTACACAGTTGTTGCCCATGACCCAAGGAGGTGCCCTATTGTTTTGGGGTCATGAAGGTCAAAGGTCAAGGTCACAATCAGACTTTGTTAAAAATCCGTTTCCGTGCTCTAAGTCAAGAACCGTTTGACCTAGGATCATGAAACTTTACACAGTTGTTGCCCATGACCCAAGGAGGTGCCCTATTGTTTTGGGGTCACGAAGGTCAAAGGTCAAGGTCACAATTGGACTTTGTTTACAATCCGTTTCCGTGCTCTAAGTCAAGAACTGTTAGACCTAGGATCATGAAACTTTACACAGTTGTTGCCCATGACCCAAGGATGTGCCCTATTGTTTTGGGGTCACAAAGGTCAAGGTCACAATTGGACTTTGTTTGAGATCCATTTCCATGCTATAAGTCAAGAAACGGTTGACCTACAGCACTTTTTCAGTGACAAGGCGCTAGTGGGGGGTATTTGTCCGCTCTGCGACAGTTCTAGTTCATATTAAATTCATTTATCTATTATCATTTCAACGATTATATTTCGACTGATAGATATGCTGCAAATTAGAGTTTATCAATACATCAGTCAAAAATCAAAACTCAACAATTCCATCTGAGTACTTGAGTACTCTGTCGGAAAGGTGACCGATTACTTTATTAGTTAAATTGGTAATCGTTACCATCCATACTTTTTTTAATCATGTCAAATATACGTGATATATAAAATTTGAAGATAAATGCTAAAAATCTTGTCTGGTTAAATATCTTATATCATAGAAAAGTCTTGGTTTAGAGTAAAAAAGAAGTTATTAAACAAAATTTCCTGTTAATTTTGGAAGAATATTTAACAAGAGTTGTCCGCGGACAACGTAGCTCGCCTATACGAGAGCTTGTCACAACAAGAGTTGTCCGCGGACAACGTAGCTCGCCTATACAGGAGCTTGTCACAAAAACAGCAATTTTTTTAAAAGTAGGTCAAACTCCAAGGTCAAGGATAATGGTCCCAAA
Organism: Fragum sueziense; assembly: GCA_963680895.1. Classification (NCBI taxonomy): domain Eukaryota; kingdom Metazoa; phylum Mollusca; class Bivalvia; order Cardiida; family Cardiidae; genus Fragum; species Fragum sueziense. The sequence continues at coordinate 67,769 of CAVMGG010000440.1, forward strand.
TGAAAGGTCTTGTCGAGATCTCTGTATGAAATATCAAGGCTGTATGTCTAATAGTGCCTGAGATATAGGCCAGGTTAAAGTTTTTCAAAAGTAGGTCAAACTCCAAGGTCAAGGTCACTAGGTCAAAGGTCATGGTTCCAAATGAAAGGTCTTGTGGAGATATATCTATGTATGAAATATCAAGGCTGCATCTCTAATAGTGGCTGAGATATAGGCCAGGTTAAAGTTTTTCAAAAGTAGGTCAAACTCCAAGGTCAAGGTCACTAGGTCAAAGGTCATGGTCCCAAATGAAAGGTCTTGTCGAGATGTATCTATGTATGAAATATCAAGGCTGTATCTCTAATAGTGCCTGAGATATAGGCCAGGTTAAAGTTTTTCAAAAGTAGGTCAACTCCAAGGTCAAGGTCACTAGGTCAAAGGTCATGGTCCCAAATAAAAGGTCTTGTCGAGATGTATCTATGTATGAAATATTAAGGCTGTATCTCTAATAGTGGCTGAGATATAGGACATGTTAAAGTTTTTCAAAAGTAGGTCAAACTCCAAGGTCAAGGTCACTAGGTCAAAGGTCATGGTCCCAAATGAAAGGTCTTGTCGAGATGTATCTATGTATGAAATATCAAGGCTGTATCTCTAATAGTGCCTGAGATATAGACCAGGTTAAAGTTTTTCAAGTGAAGACGCGACGCGACGGGACGGGACGGAACGGGACGCGACGCCGACACTAGGGCTGTGACATTAGCTCCCCGGACATAAAGTCCCGGCTCGCTAAAAACAGCAATTTTTTTTCAAAAGTAGGTCAAACTCCAAGGTCAAGGTCACAAGGTCAAAGGTCATGGTCCCAAATGAAAGGTCTTGTCGAGATGTATCTATGTATGAAATATCAAGGCTGAATCTCTAATAGTGCCTGAGATATAGGCCAGGTTAAAGTTTTTCAAAAGTAGGTCAAACTCCAAGGTCAAGGTCACAAGGTCAAAGGTCATGGTCCTAAATGAAAGGTCTTGTCGAGATGTATCTATGTATGAAATATCAAGGCTGTATCTCTAATAGTACCTGAGATATAGACCAGGTTAAAGTTTTTCAAGTGAAGACGCGACGGGACGGGACGGGACGGGACGCCGACACTAGGGCTGTGACATTAGCTCCCCGGACATAAAGTCCCGACTCGCTAAAAAGTTTACTCACATCCTTGATTTTGGTCTTTTGAAATGTCTGTATCAGAAAAAACCTTGTCGTCTGTATCACTATTAATCAATGGTGTTGCCAGATATTGTTCTCCTTCCTTTAATGTATCAGATTCTTCCTCAGTATGTAAGTTGGCTGCAAAGTAAGGAAACATTGGTTACAAGATTTTTTTTTAATATAGATTTGATAAATATTTTTTTTCTTGTTTGTCAAATGTAATATTATGGGACTAATTTTTAAGTATGAGCAAGACACATAATTTTTTATCCAAGAAGACCCAATTTCCTGTATAAGAAAGTTTGTAACCTAAAAGGAGTACATAAGGACAAAAAAGCAGTCTCTAGAGAGGCCACATAGTAGTTCTAAGATCTGACCCTATGACCTAGTTAATGACCTTAGATAACTTAATTTCAAACTTGTTTAACCCCTTCTGAAACAAAACCCTGGTTTTGACATCCCAAGTTGAAAATGCTGGGAAAATATTGGGACAAAAGAAAATACTGATAATCAGCATAGATATTGGAACTTAAATGCTAAGAACTTATATCATAGAAAAGTCTTGTTTTAGAGTAAAAAGAAGTTAAACAAAATTTCCAGTGAATTTTGGAAGAATATTTAAAAAGTTTACTCACATCCTTGATTTTGGTCTTTTGAAATGTCTGTATCAGAAAAGACCTTGTCGTCTGTATCACTATTAACCAATGGTGTTGCCAGATCTCGTTCGCTTTCCTTTAATGTACCAGATTCTTCCTCAGTATGGAAGTTGGCTGCAAAGTAAGGAAACACTGGTTACAAGATTTTTAATATAGATTTGATTTATTTTTTTTCCTTTTCGTCAAATATAATATAATGGGACTAATTTTAAAGTATGAGCAAGACACATAAATTTTTATCCAAGAAGACCCAATTTCCTGTATAAGAAAGTTTGTAACCTAAAATGAGTACATAAGGACAAAAAAGCAGTATCTAGAGTGCCCACAAAGTAGTTCTAAAATTTGACCCTTTGACCTAGTTTATGACCTCAGATAACTTAATTTCAAACTTGTTTAACCCCTTCTAAAACAAAACCCTGGTTTTGACAACCAAGTTGAAAATGCTGGGAAAATATTGAGACAAAAGAAAATACTGATAATCAGCATAAATATTGGAACTTAAATGCTAAGAACTTATATCATACACGGGTGGTAAACTTTGGAACGACCTCCAAAAAGAGGTAGTGAATTTCTGTTCCCATAGCACATCCGGGAACTCGCGAGGTCGGTCCAATAGCTAAAAACGTGTAAACAAAGGTATGTGTCGGTGGTTCTTTTGATTGTTTTCTATGTTTCTAGCGAAAAATGGATAATTATGGCAATGCTATGTCGTGTAAAAATGACTTCTCGACGCATACGTCCCAAAATTGCGGTCGAAACCGAAGTAATTTCCGCTGTATCATTTTTAAAAGTTCGAACACGATGTTGCTTTTTCACAACAGTTTGTCAACAACTGTAGCCTTTTTGCATAATTTGTGGTTTTCCGCGAAGAATACAGCCCGGTACGGTCGCCCTGGGGAAAAGAGCACTTTGTATTTACATATCCTGTTTAAGATGGCAACGGGGCGTATTATTTACAAAAATTATCGAGAAAATTCCAGTAGATGTCGTTCCAATAAGATGGAGCTTGTTCCAATTTGAATGAGATCGTTCCCAGTGCTCTCCTGATTTATACAATGAAATTAATATCTGTGATATCAGACCAGCCAAACTCAGACAAAATGATGGCGTTTGAAATATCAGAATTATCGTCATATCAGAGGCGTCGTTTTGTCTTGTGTGGTGACTTTGTTTTACATGAAAGTCTGTTCTGATGTTTCTTAAACTCTATGCATGGATCTCTTGAAATGCATTTTAATAGCTCACTTGAGCACGAAGTGCTCGAAGTGAGCTATTGTGGTCACTTTTTGTCCGTCCTCCATCCGTCTATCTGTCTGTCCGTAACACTCTAGCATCCACAAACATAAGCTAATCGTAACCAAACTTGGTCAAAATAATGATGGTCGTAAGTTCTTGGATGAGTTCGAAGAAATAGTGAATGCTGAAGAGTGAAAGTAAAGTAGAAAATTGCAGTTTTGTCAAATTCAAGGGCAGACAACTAAAGACGCATCACTCTGATCAGGCTGAAAAATTTACCTATGCAAGATCTTATGTTCAACAATATTCTGTCTAAGTTTTGTGTTGATTGATAAATATTTGTGGATGCTAGAGCGAAAACAAGTTCGAAATGGCAATTTTGTCAAAATCAAGGGCAGATAACTCCAGAGGTGCATTTTCAATCAGACTGAGAATCAAACCAGCCCAAGATATTATTATCATCAAAATTTTCTGTCCAAGTCTTGTCTTGATTGGTCAATATTTGTAGATGCTTGAGTGTAAACAAAGTCAAAAACAGCCTTTTTTACATTCAAAGGCAGATAACTCAGTACATTCTGGTTCGATCAGGCCCATAATCGAACTCATCCAAGAACTTGCGACCATCAATTTTTTGACCAAGTTTATTTAAGATTGGCTTATAAAGCTTGTGGATGCTCTAGAGTGTAAACAGACAAACAGACAGGCGGATGGACGGACGGACGACGGACAAAAAGTGACCACAATAGCTCACTTCGAGCACTTCGTGTTCAGGTGAGCTAAAATGCATTTCAAGAGATCCATGCGTAGAGTTTAAGAAACATCAGAAACAGACTATCATGTAAAACAAAGTCACCACACAAGACAAAACGACGCCTCTGATATGACGATAATTCTGATATTTCAAACGCCATCATTTTGTCTGAGTTTGGCTTTTCTGATATCACAGATATTAATTTCATTGTATAAATCAGGAGAGCACTGGGAACGATCTCATTTAAATTGGAACAAGCTCCACCTTATTGGAACGACCTCTACTGGATTTTTCTCGATAATTTTTGTACATAATGCGCCCCGTTGCCATTTTTAACAGGATATTTAATACAGAGTGCTCGTTTCCCCAGGGCGAGCGTACCGGGGCTGTATTCTTCGCGGAAAACCACAAATTATGCAAAAAGGTGACAGTTGTTGACAAACTGTAGTGAAAAAGCAACATCGTGTTCGAACTTTTAAAAATGAAACAGCGGAAATTACTTCGGTTTCGACCGCAATTTTGGGCCGCATGCGTCGAGAAGTCATTTTTACACGACATAGCATTGCCATAATTATCTATTTTTCGCTATAAACCTAGAAAACAATCAAAAGAACCACCGACACCTACCTTTGTTTACACGTTTTTAGCTATTGGACCGACCTCGCGAGTTCCCGGATGTGCTATGGGAACAGAAATTCACTACCTCTTTTTGGAGGTCGTTCCAAAGTTTACCACCCGTGTCATAGAAAAGCCTTGTATTAGAGTAAAAAGAAGTTAAACAAAATTTCCTGTTAATTTTGGAAGAATATTTAAAAAGTTTACTCACATCCTTGATTTTGGTCTTTTGAAATGTCTGTATCAGAAAAGACCTTGTCGTCTGTATCACTATTAACCAATGGTGTTGCCAGATCTCGTTCGCTTTCCTTTAATGTATCAGATTCTTCCTCAGTATGGAAGTTGGCTGCAAAGTAAGGAAAAACACTGGTTACAAGATTTTTAATATAGATTTGATTAATATTCTGTTTCTTGTTTGTCAAATATAATATTATGGGACCAATTTTAAGTATGAGCAAGACACATAAATGTTCACCCAAGATGACCTAATTTCCTATATAATAAATCTGAACGAACTTGGTAAAGGTCCACTAGATGATGCTACATACTAATTATGAAAGCTGTCTGCCATCTGGTTTTAGGGAAGATTTTTTAAGAAATTCCTTTTTACCCTTCATGCTCAGAACATCCCTGCCAAGTTTCATTCAGATTGGCTGACTGGTTTAGGAGAAGATGTTTAAAAAAATTGTGGACGACGGCTGACGGACATTGCACATCAGGTGAGCTTACAATGGTAACTTGCAATACACAATAGATACTGTGCAGAGATGGTTTAACGTATCACAGTATTCAAGTGTTCAAAATAATCTACTACTTACATTTTGATACTTCAGACAAGGCCCATATGATGTCATTTTCCAGGGCCTTAAGAGTGGCCTTCCTTTTCTTCAGAGTGGCTACAAAACAGAATAATAGAAATTGATAACCTCTGGGCCACAGGCAAATGACAATTTGATTGATTAATTGAATGGAGTTTTATGCAGCTTTTGACATTTTTTTTCAGTTATATTGCAGTGGCTGGAGCACCTAACTATGGATTCATAGTATTTCTCACACCACACACCAGAACAACCACCACATCCTTTCCTAGCCTCCTGCTGCTAACTCATAGGTCTACGATTATCAACCCATTGGTGAAATGACAATTTGAACATTTTGGATTACCACAGTTGTAAACTGAGAATGTTTACTTTGCAAATGTTCATTGATATCATCTGTGCAAAGACTGCACTTCATGCGAATACAGACAAGATATAAATGGTCTTTCAGAAAGAATACTTTCCCTAATTTTCTAAGGCTTCTATCAAAATTCCAGGAATGACTACACCCAATTTTGAAGGAACCTGAATTTTCAAGTTGGACAGACTTCATTTTAAAGCATTAGCTCAGAAACTTCTTCAACAAAGCTCTTTTATCTGGGTCTCCTCCTATTTGCTCATGTGATATTGACTGCATGGCAAATTTTGTTTGTTTGAATGGGGTTTAACGCTACTTTCAACATTATTTCAGTTGTATTGCGGAGCACCTAACAATGTTTTCCTGGTATTTCTCGCATCAGTTCTACCACTACATTCTTTCCTGGCCTCTGGCTGCTATTCCACATAGGTGCATGGCAAAGCAAAACACATCATACTACAATAAATGAATATTCATCTAGATATAAGTTTATGAAGATTTGTCAGAAGATCTGTATTGGGTTAAATTTCATCCTTAAAAGCAATCTTTTTTTTTTTTTTTAATTTCCATGCATTTAACAGTAAATAAACATACATAACTACGCTATTAATTCTAGTACATAGAGGATAATCGTTTGTTTCAGTGTAAGATCGATTTATATTTCATTAAGTGAACAACAAAAGCTTTAGCTTTAGCGAAGCCACGAGTGAAAATGTAGCTTTTGTTGTTCACGAAATGAAATATCAATCAATCTTACTCGAAAAACAAACGATTATTCTATTTCTTTAATGCAAAAATTAGAAAAAATGCAAAATTTTATGACAGATTTTCTTAAAGCGCGTCACTTTGCACGTGACTGCTATGCAACGCTTATGATGACGTCACTTATTTGGCCCGGCTTACATAACGTTAGATAGGATGAAATGAACGAAAGCGGGGCACAAGTTTTTGATAATTTCACTGGACAGGCGGTGAGTTTATCAAAATGATAATCTACCGTTATTTCCCGATAATCCACCGAAAAGCATTAAAGAAACATGTTTCACCCTTATTTCTCACAGGATTGTCTTATCATATCACATAATTATGTATATTTGTTTTTATCAAAATGAAAAGAAGAATATTGAATTCGAGAAAATAATATATATTGTAATATTCTATTTGAAAAAATAATGAGACCACTTAAGTGAAAACGAAAAAAAAGGATGTTTACAAATACAAAGAATCTTCATTTCTTATGTTCATTTTTGTTATCTTCAAGTATATAAATGGGCATTGTGGAATATCAGAAACAATGTTCTTTTTTTAACTGGCCATGTAATTGATGGTTCTTCCACAGGCATCGTAGAAAGCCATACCAGTACATCTGATTTTTTTAGCCATTCCTTGTATTTCCGCCCTAGAGTCTATCATTCCCAACGCCACTTGTTTTTAGCGTCTTTTTAACAAATTTTGAATTACGCGTTAGAAATTTCATTATGATAAGGAACAAGAAGGTAAACAATGGATATCCAAGCGATCTAAAAATAGATTTGTCATTGGGACAACACAGGGTCCTCGCCGAAAATCTCCTCGGATTTAAGCAATTCACAAAAATGACCCTCTGAAGGTCTGAAATCCAGAAAAATTTCACTTATGTCCCATATATCTGTACTAATATAATCTATATACAGGCCGAGTTGACGGTCCAGATGGGACGAGTTGACGGGACGAGTTTTACAAGGGTCGAGTTGACTGTGAACCATGTGATGGATACCTACGATAAATCATTGTAAATCCTGCGACCAAGACAAAAAAGACAGTCAATCTGTTTATAACTTGTATCAATTAGAATTTTATCAAAATCAACGAACACAGTTTAAGGAAAAGTAAAACATAATTTATCAACAACAGAGTAGTCAAAATGGCGGCCATCGTGATAGTCATGTGGCATGGTCTAAATTGTCCGGTCCGACGGCTATGTGCAATTATTTACGAATAATGTCTTTAGTAAATTTTGTTTATGGGTCTTTTGAACGATACTAAACTAGGTAGAAAAATCAAATAATCACAATAATTACAAAAAGTAAGCAAAAACACTTACCGGTTTTCGAGGGCAGAGCGTCCCGCTAAAATTCACGCGCATGAATACTATAACGGAAGTTGATCGATAAAACACGTTCTTTAAAATCTTGCTGCACTTTTCGTAGACAGACTAATAAGTAGACAATAAAATATAATTATCTATACCTAGACAACAGTTTTGATTATTTTGTCTTTACTTTTTTATATTTATTCCGGAACTATTTTGTATCGAAAATTTTTCATTCGGAAAATCACTCGGCCATTCCCATAGACTGCTCAATACTGGTTCCCGATTATGTAGTTTACATAGAACCATCCATATCAATGATTACGTGGTCAAAGGGAGACAACAGTGAAAAAATTATAAACGGACTTCCATCATTTTTCCTAAACAATAATGTGACTTTTTTCTTAAACCATTTATGAAGCCACATAGAAGCGTTTTGTACCAACCAAAAAATCGGGTTATGTGACTAGTCACATATTCCAATTAAGTCCCATAAAAGTGTATGTACTAAAATGTAGTTACATATACATGAAATGTAAGAACGGACGTCCGTCCGTCCGTCTGTCCGTCCGTAAACTTTTTCTTCAAAAATCTTCTTCTCAAAACCTACAAGGCAGATTTCAACCAAACTTCACAGGAATGATCCTTGGGTGACCCTCTCTCAGATTCCTTCAAAGAATTCGGATTGAACAAGAATAACCAGAATTATCTGCCATTGAGTGTCAAAAATAGCTGGTTTTGACTTTAAGTTTACTCTAAAATCTATAAATACTGACCAATCAGGACAAAACTTGGACAGAATGAATATAAGCATACTATCGTGTTTGAGTGTAATTTTCAGCTTGATTGGAATGTTACATCATGAGTTATGTGCCCTTGAAATTGACAAAATTTCAGTTTTCGACACTTTTTAACCGTTGCGGCCACGAATATAGACTTATATAGACAAAATTTGGACAGAATTGTGGTGACCATGAGATCTTGTATAAGTTTAATTTTCGGCTTGATTTTAAACTCACATACTGAATTATTTGCCCTTGAATTTAGCAAAATTACAGTTTTAAACTTTATAATCACTTTAACATCCCCCAAAATATTAGTCAATCATTTACCTTCTTTTCGTTTTGACAACATGATTGCTGCATTTTACTTTGTTTTTGCTCTAAGAACCACAAGTATTGAAAAATCTAGTCAAAACTTGAATTTGATTTTACAAGAAATCCAGGCCTGTGAAGCGACTCAAGCCCTTCAGGGATGTCGAGTCTTCGAAAGCGGCATAATTACTGCGCCTAAAATTGAACCATGGAGCAACGCAAACCGGCTGACGACTTGAATTTGGCGTGTTCCAACCAATAATTCCAACCACTGTATCATTTTATCATCATAAGCATTGGTGGAAAAAGAAACGTGGAATTAAATATCTAAACTTATTAACAACAAAGATTTCTCTCTTCTATAAATATATAAAACGCTCCGAACACCCGTACAGAAATAAATTCAAATCACCAGTAAATGAAATGAATTCAATCCGAATACCCGTCCAGTAAGACTAAAAAAAATTGGTACTGTAATTCACGTGTTTTGGGGAAGTTTTGGCCTCCTTACAGTGAATACAAACATCAATATTCCAATTCTAACATTTGCGATCATTCTTAGGCTTTTGGATTTTCAAAGAATAGTGTAGTCAGTGTAATTTGGATAATATAACGTGTACCTAAAATATCTTTTTAATTTCTTTTAATCATTTAAAAACGCAGACAAATATATGCATAATGCACTCGTGAGCAACGCCTCTTTATCACGTTTGCTTATCGTTTACATCACGTATGCCAGTCCGATGAGCAACAGACAAAGACAATAACAAAGTTGAATCATTAACCGACCTATTTATGCTTCAAAGTTGGTGTTATAGGACAAAAACACAACTTACGTCCAATGAAATAACTGCTGGGACCGTCAGAATCCACTTCCTTGTCAGCCATTTTGTTGACTCGGAAAAATAAGTGCCGCTGGTCAGGCTCCAATAGCGTGGTACATGTTTTCGATAAATATACATTTCGTATAAAAATCATATCGTATAAAAGTATAGGCGGGGCATAGAGATAAATGACATAGTGCATAAACGGTGTACATGCATAAGCGGTGTACATTTACGGTGTCACAGTAATTGTCTCACCATACACCGGTTCACACGGTACAAAGAGGGAAACTTCCGCGGGAGTTTCCCTTGTGAAAATTCGAAAAGTCGAAAAGTTGAAGTTAATCACACTAATGTCGACTTTTCAATCAAAATTGAGTTTATTAAAAGTAGAAGTGTTGAAGTTAGTCACACTATTCTCTGACAATTGTCACACCACACTAATCTCTGACAATTGTCACAGACAAAATTTCAAGTTTTCTACATTTCTAGGTAACTATTATGGTAGAAAAGTGGAAGTTAGTCGCATTATGATTAATTTCAATTTTTCTATCAATATTTAGTTTGTCAAAAGTCGAAAAGTTGAAGTTAGTCCCACAAATTTCTTACAATTGTCACAGGGAGAAAATTGGATGACGCCGGAAACAGGATTCCGTACATTACACATATTTTTTATGATTTTAATCGTGATATGACCACGTCTTTATTTTTTCAAAAGTATTAATGAAAAGATGTAAAATCTACCAATACCACAATCATATTAGGATTTTCGGATAGCTCGTTCGGTATCATGCCTTGAAAACCCGAATTTGCACTCTCAATTCCCAAGGAACAACACACATTTTAAGCGGTTTGTTCCACTTCTGACATTTGCTTGTTGCATAATTGAGTCTATCAGAAAAATAGATCAATAAGCTACCGGTGTTTTTTTTAAATATTAAGGAAAATACCTTTTTTAATGAAATGAGTTTTTTTTTCAAATCAAGGTCATCGGTCCATATTGCTTATTCACGATATCTAAATATAATATCAAGTGAGTGACCACTAATACATTTGTAAGTAATGAAGGTAAGCCCATTGCCATCAGTACTTTAAAGACGTTTTCGAGAGTTGTTAGTGCGCAACTTTGTGCGCATTAAAGCGCTTGGTATTTGTAAAAACTAGCCATATTTTTGGATGGTTTGCCGATAACTTGCGGAATCCAAAGCCTATGTTATGGACACTCAAAAGAATTGTCTCTGACTATTGAACATTTCCTTCGCAGTAACACCTGTAAACAACTGCAGCAGAAAGCCTTTGAAAACATTGCGGAAAAATGAGAAATTCCACAAAACATGCAATTTCAACCTTTCCCGCAATAATTTCTACTGTGAGTAGTTTTCTATTGTGAGTAAGTCACTTAGAACATTTTCATTCAAACTTGAAAGCCCTGTATATGTACATGCATTTGATATTCCCCTTTTCAAGAAATTTGGTGTTTGGAGTAGGTTATTTTAGTTTGTAAATATATCCCTGTTTTGATGCTTATTTCCGAGCCTCGAAAAATAAAAAAAATGGCTTACACCAGGCCAACAAATGTCGGTCTATCTACCAAATGAATATGGTGACTCTATTTTTTTCTTTTTACAATTATTTTCACCATACTTTAATGTACAAAATCTGTGAATTAAAAAAAATAAATTCGTAAAACGTTTTTCATTTCGATTTTTGTGCATTACTTAAACGAAAATTTTGGAAAATGTGCCTTTGACGAAATAAGTAGCAAAATTGTAAACCCACATTCCTTTGGTACTTTTATTTTTCTACTCATTACATGTATTCCACATCTTGTTTGTAATACAAACTGAATTGTATGATCAAAGAAATAAGTTAGATTATGTGATAAAGGTATGAAAAATAATGCATTTGTTAAAATAGTGTGTATTTTTTTTTTTTTTTTTTTTTTTTTTTGAAAAATCCAAAATTCATGCAAAAATGATTTACATGTGTGTTGTAAAAATGCAAATCGTACAAGGAAAACTAATATGGTGACTCCACTTTTTCTTTGCATATTTGAACTAGACATACTCTAAAAAAAACATGTATAAATGAGAAAAAAATAAATTCGGCAAAAAATCTATAAAATATCTTTAACCCAATACCACACAATGTCTCTTTTTGACTCCCCACAAGATAATGGCTTTGGAAAACATAGTGGAAAATGAAGAAATTGCTTGTGACAAGCAATATCTTCATTTCCCACAACATTTTCTATACAAAATGGCAAACAAATTTTAATTTCATTCATATAAAATTGTAGTCTGCAACGTCTTTGAATTTGGAGCAGTCTAAAATTTTGCCGTTTGGTAATGGGTTAAAACTTTGACTTTGAGAAGATATCCGTTTATACAGGCCGATAAGAAGTATTTCAAGATTCGCGGCCGGACTATTTCGTCAACAAGGAGAACATTTTTTTGTAAGTATGCTAATCTAAGGACCCAGGAAGCTGCTAAGTTAAACTTTTTTTTTTCATTTCGTGACGAAATACTACCAATGTAGAACATTTAGCAAAAAAATCTGTTTCTCTGTGAAGTTTTTTAATCGATATTATGCCTCAAAGTGAATAGATCTACTGCTCTTAAATTACTACTTCTGTACAGAATCTATCCCCTATTCCTAGGGCCCTGACGTGCGTACTTCAAATCCACACCAACAATTGTTGTTCCCCGGCCCCATCTTTAAAATACAGATGTAGAATAGAAATGAAAATAATGACCATGATTCGTCGTAAGCTCCCATTATTCTTGTTTTCAGATTGACAGCACAAATGACGCGTGGCTACAAGCTCACTTCGAAAGCTGGACCGATATAGTTCTAAACGAATTCGGAAGGAACACAACGTTTGTAAAAGAAAGTCCAACTATTGTTGAGAGCTTCAAGGCAAACGTCTGTCCATACCAGTGTTTTCACAACGGTGACTGTGTAAATGGTAAACAACGTTTTGCAAATTATTTTTTCACAATTTATGGAAATTTAAATTGAAGTTTAAATGCACAAAAAAAATCATTTTAGACAGGAAGTATGGTTAGGTATGAAAATCAATTTCTGTAACAATGTTATCCACAGGTCTTTGCATTACGAACATTTGACCAGGGATCTGGAGAAAGAATCTCTATATTTGAGACCAATAAGGATCACGATCAGCTTGTTTATTCACGCAGATAAAGACTCGTCATTTTCTGTAATGGGGCCTTCTTGGCTTCAAGCAACTAGATATATAAAGGGATACATCAGATCTTTATCTTTATCAAACGACATAAAAGCACATGGTGATCAGAAAATATGTTTATCTGAAATGCTGAAAGGGATATTTCCCAAGCTCCTAGTATAAACCCATTTCCTAACGAAATCTTGCTTCCATGTCCGTAATAATTAAAGTTTGGGAAAACTTTAAGGCAACAAGGAATGGCATGCTGATAACCAGTCTTTTCTCATTTAACCTTGAGTAGTATCTTCTGTGCTGTGTTCCATTTATTGCTGCACATCTTTAAATAGAATACTCGTAATAAAGTTTTGGAAAAAATCTTATTGTTATTTTCCTTTTTAACAAGGCACGTGTATATGCAAAGACGACTTTGTAGGAGATTCATGTTTTGTTAAACGATCTGCGGTGTTGAATATAACTGATATAGAGGGAGGCGGAAAATGTGATCTTTCATATGGAGACGATTGTCATCATTGCCTACAGTTCCATACAGAAAACTTGCTCGGTGACTTCAAGTGTCATATCCGCTCTGTTGAGGTTTGTATTGTCTTAATTCAGATTTAAGATGGGCGTTCCAAAATTATGCGATTGGCGTAATAAAAATATTTGCTCAGTAACTACTTTACTTTTATCCAATTTACTTTGGGATATGTCCTTCAAACTACTCTCCACCTACATGAACATAGTGTTTAAGAAGATTAATCCACGTTTTGAAGCAGTTCTCGTACTCTTCAACAGAGAGACCAAGTACGTGCTGATATATTGCAGATCCAACAGATCTTCTAGACTTATATTTTCAACCAGATGGATGGTCAGGGTTCAACATTAACCTGTGCCCGACAGACATTAACTGTCTGCTGCTTGGTCAGGGCTAGTTAGATCCCCAAGATGCAGGACCGACTGGTCAGCCTCATTTCAAATCTTAGTCACTATAACCATAATTAAAGCAGGGATCGATATATGACACAACAAGAAAATAGGTCCCTTCAAACTTTCACCATTTCATTTTGTGATTCAAAACTGGTCTTTTAGCTTCTGAAAAGATTATTGTTGTTTACTCCTTTCCCTTATTATCCAAATATTGGGTCAGGACCGGTGCATATTTGGTCAGGGCTAGCTGCAACTGGCAGCAACAAGCTCGACTGTCTGGTTATCAAAAAAGTTGATGTTGGACCCTGATGGTATTTTTATTTTGAAAAGAACAAAGCTGTAGCTGTGAGGTTTTAGATGAGAAGCAGCGTTAAGTAACTTTCAAACTTGTACACAGGGCTTGTGGCAATATTGAAACTGTGATCGTTATATGATGAGTTTCATCAGAATACGTTGTCCATTGAGTAAAACAGTTCAAATCTCTTGCACTCGTTGCCATATGTTCTTATTTCTAAACTATACTCTGATTTAGTTCTCTGAAAAAATACATTAGATAAACTTTTCCATCCCAGTATGACTAAGAGCGAGACGGGTCACAATTACAATAATTACACATTGTCCTTTCAAATAGACACAACGAGATGGCACCGTGCAGAATACGTCGGATATCATCAAGAAAGGAGATTATGAAAGTGTTTACGAGGGATACTGCTGTCCAGAAGAGATGGACAACCATGTCAATCGCCGGTCAGCTGGTAATAGCCCTTTTGTCACGGAGTACCAAATATCAGTCAGCAATGACGGCCGTAACTTTGGATCGGCTCGTTCTGTGTATGTGTATGACTCAACTTGCCAGGAGTATAGCATCTTGCCAAATGGAAATCTACTTTTCAGTCTTAAGGTAACTGGAACAAAAATGTCTATCCTACTTCACATTTCATTCGCCAATTTCCATTTTAGTGGTAAATATCGACCCTTATTTATCGAAGATAACTGTACATAAGAAATGAAAATTTGAGTATTTAGAATACGAAAGTGTCAAGACTCAGTCCTCATATAGGTTTTAGTAAAATTACTTTCATTAATTTATCAAAAGTCGGAAATTTAAAAAAGAAATGATAACACAAAAACAGAGGGAGTGTGTATACATGTAGATCTATTCAGTAAATATTGATCCGACAATCATTGATATATGAACTGACATTATGGAAAAAATGCCAAAGTCTTGTCAAAGTGGTTCATAGCACCATGGAACCAGACAAGCCTGTTCCCATAAGTATTCTTTAAATGCGTAAGCTCCAAAAATAGATATTTTTGAGAAAGGGAAACGGTTGGTTATCAAATGTTTCTTCTTTTGACTGAAAGCTTTCCAAAGCCGTCTTGGCCAAGAAAAACCAGGGCTTAGTTGGGAAAGAGATACATGGCAACTTTGATTTTCAAATACAGAGACAAAAATTGATTACCAATATAAACATAGGCTATAGTTTTCATTACTGATATAAGAATGGTAACAGTTGGACACTTATTTCTTCATCAGGACGATACTTGTTTCATCAATGGAAAATGCTATAAAGTGGGACAACAACTCTTAACCTCAGATTGTTACATTTGCAACCCCCTTCAAAGCAAATTTGAATGGACAGACGGTAAGAAAATAGGCTTTATAAAATTGTATCGAATCTTCCCTCAACTGTTCTTTCTTTGATGAAAGAATAATGGTTGATTAAAAGAAAATAGGTTCTCTTAACTTTAACCTCTTTTGCTATCAGTCTGTAAGTTTTTCAACCAAGCGTTGTTTACACAAGTACGATATATTTAATCAAATGTTCAACAAAAATAATGGTATTTGACAAGATTTGCCTTAATGTCAAAACTAGGACTGTTGGAAGTAAAAGATAAAACATATAGACCCTGAGCTAGAAACATGTTTGCTCCCCCCCCCCCCCCCCAGAGGGAATATTGTAGACATGTTTTTTCTTAAAGTACATTATCTTACAAACATTTTGAGCATTGTTTGCACTCTGGCCGTTGGGGCTTTTGGCTGTAACCCTTATCTAAAACCCTTAACCCTATCATTTTTTTCATAAAAAATTACATTACTTATTTGGTCATATTTTCATCAAATATTGACCTACAGATGTCAAAGTGGTATCAAATGAAAGCTTATGACTTGCTCTTTATTTTGCAGTTATTTTATGCAAATTAGCTCATTTGCATATGCATGAATATTAATGATTTCCCTTAAAATTTGCATTTTTGGGCGAAAATTTGATAAATAACTTCTAAAAAAAGGCATTTCTGTCCAAGAAGAATTTTGTAAACATAGTTTATCTTAAAGTATATTTTATTAGAAACATTTTGAGCCTTGTTTGCACTCTGGCGGTTGGAGCTTTTCACCGTAACCCATATCCAAACCCTTAACCCTACCAAATTGTTCATTTAAATTTTGAAAATGACTTTGGTCATATCTTGATTGAATATTGACACACAGGTGTCAGAATGGTATCAAATGAAAGCTTATGACTTGCTCTTTCATTTTCAGTTATGTTATGCAAATTAGCTCATTTGCATATTCATGAATATTAATGATTTTCCCTAAAATTGCAATTTTCGACAAAAATGTGGTGTGCAGGGGAATTATGTAAACATAGCGAATCTGAAAGAAAATTATACAAGAGACATTTTGAGCGATGTTTGCACTTTGACCGTTGGGGCTTTTGGCCAAAACCCTTATCTAAACCCTTAACCCTATAAATTGTTCAATCATTTAAAAACGTTTTTGGTCATATCTTGGTTGAATATTGACTAATAGATGTTATAATGGTATCAAATTGAAGGTTTTGACTCGCTCAATAATTTGCTATAAATTTTATGCAAATTAGCTCATTTGCATATTCATGAATATTAATGATTTTACTTAAAATTGTGACCTTTTTGCTAATATTTGGTAAATAGTTTCAAAAACATTGTGTTTCTGTTCTGGGGGAATCATGTAAACATGGTTTATCTTAAAGAACGTTTTATTAGAAACATTTTGAGAGATATTTGCACTCAGGCGCTTTGGGCCTTTGGTCATAATCCTTATCCAAACCCTTAACCATATAAAATTGTTTACTCAAATTTTCAAAACATGCTTGGTCATATCTTGATTGAATATTGACCTACTGATGTAAGAATGGTATCAAATGAAAGCTAATGACTTATTCTTTAATATACAGATATTTTATGCAAATTAGCTCATTTGCATAAGCATGCATATTAATGATTTGTCTAAAATTTTGATTGTTTCGCAAGGTTTTTTATTTTAAATACGTACCAAAAGGTCCGATTGTTTCTTTCTCGTGAGTTTTCAACCATTTAATATCCATGTTCACTCTTTTAACAACATCTAAGCCTTGTTTGAAATCTATTTGATGTTATGTTTGGAAGTAACAGTAATTTTAAAGTGTGCAGCCCATTATATTTCGTTCCTATAAATCTTATTTTCAATGTATGTATTTAGTTTCCAATTGATCTTTTAAATCTTTATTGTTTTAAGTGCAAATAAGTTAAATTGATTTCTTTTATTGTATTGGTGTTCTTGCTTATATCTAGTTTAGTTGACAGAATGTTATCCTTTGTAAAACTGCTACATGAATCCAAAATTGACGCAAAATAGGACTTTAAACATAAAGATTTTATCATATGCCATAGAATGATACAAAATGGGGGACTTAATTATAATACACATAAAAAATTAATCATTCCAATTAATTCTTTTAAGTTTCATGGATGAACAGAGATCCTGGAATGTAGACAAATTGCATACATATAGCAAAATAACATTGTTAAGCCATTATCAAGGCCTTACTTTTGCCATTCACATGGAGAAAACAGCATGGTTTTTCTCCATCTGGAGAGCCCTTCCTTATGTTTTCCTCATAGACAAGTCAATTTGTTGGCCTTAAGTGTATTTGATATGTGGCTGACAGATCAGGGACACTGGTGTTACCATTCCTTTATGCTCTATTAAGGCATTTTCAATTCAGATAAATTAAGCTTGGGGTGCCATATGTAAAGCCTATGTATCAGATACATAAAATCAAGAAACGTACGCGATGTATGTAGCTAGAGTACAGGCAATTACTGGTTGTGATCAAAAGATTATTGCATTTATTACGATGCATTTATTTATCTGTATCAGATCAAAACAGATGTGAACTGATCCATACTACCGACAGCCCATGCTGAATGTATATTCATATTCTTCCTTATCTACACATATTTCTTATATGTGCTTTCAGCATAGTACCACCTCACAATAAATTGAAAATAGTTCCCTTGCGATACACAATCTCTTTCAATATGGCATATGTTTTCCAGGATGGCATTCGATGGCCATAGATATCTTCAGTTCAATATTTTCCTGATATTTAAATGCTACAACTATGCTACCAGGTTTAGATCAGCATGTGAAATTCCATACTGTAAACCAAGAAATTATTTCGCGCTTTTTAAGTTAGCGTCTTTCGCGGGTGGGTGTGATCTGCGAACTTAAAACGCCGCGAATAGGCTACTTTCAATATAAACGCGAACTTTAATCGCTTTGATAGTTTTTGTTTCGGGAAAATCTATGGGGAGATGTTTTATTTACACTAAACGTATTTGTTACTATGTATAAACAAGGGAAATAGCTTTTTCATAATAGGATGTAAGTGAAAAGTTTTCTTCATTTCAGACTACTTTCGTTTTTATCCAAAAATACATAGATATCGTGACATATTAAAAAACACGACATTGAAAGATAAACCAACTTATTCAACTAGATATACCTGCTTGAAATTGAGAAAAGGGGTCGTTTGGCATTCGAATGCCAAGTATGATAGCAAACGTCGATTGACGTTTAAAACCTCGTAACTGTAGTTTGAAATTAGCCACAGCTACGAGGTTTGAATCGAGATATTGAATAAAACCGTCATTAATAGATAGGTGTGAAGTTAATGTAACGCTCAAATTCTATGCATTGTGTTACAAACTGTAATCCAGTAGACTATGAAGTGTGAAATAAAACAATGGGTTGATCTAAACTTACTTCGATCAAACTGTCAATGGCGACTAAAATATCGTAAATACAGTCATTATTCAATATGTAATTATCCAATTCTCCATATTATTCAATATATCAATTTCATAATTCCCCCATAGCGTGTTTTGTTTCGCGCGATTCGCGGACAGCATTGATCCGCGAACTTAAAACACCGCGAAAAAGCCCGAGTGCATGAAAACGCGAACATTTCTTGACGCGAACTTATCCTGGTTTACAGTATTAAGACACTTACTTATTGCACTGTTCTAGAACAATTTGACCAAAAATGATTCACATCGCACTTGGTGACAATCTTGGAATTACTCAAACTGTGGGAGTTGGGAAAGTTTATCATGATGGAAACCGACATAGATCTATTACTAAACATAACAGGGTTACTATGTACATAACATAACAGGATTACTATATAACATATAGCACTGTCAAATGGAATACATTTTACGGATTTTCCACGATAAATGTGTTTTTGTCCCAAACATTTAAGAATCAATAGTATTTATGAATATGTAAATGAGCAAATCGACATGAAGTAATTGCAAATATACAAGCAATTCACTAGCTTTCATTTGATACCATTTTGACGTTTGTAGATCAATATTTAATCAAGATATGACCAAAAACGTTTTGAAAATTTGAATAAACAATTTGATAGGGTTGAGGGTTTAGATAAGGGGTTTGGGTAAAAGACCCAAATGTCACAGTGTGAACATTGCTTAAAGTGTTGTTCATGTAATGTTCTTTAAGATGAATTATGTTTGCATAATGCCTTTGAACAGAAACACCTTGTTTTGATAGTATTTAACATATTTTTTTATGAAAAAATCACAATTTTCAGGAAATTCATTAATATATATGGCAATGCAACTGAACTAATATGCATGAAAAATAATAGCATTTGGAGGAGCCAGCCCATAAGCTTTAATTTGATACCATTCTGATATCAGTAGGTCAATACATAATCAAGATATGACCAAAAACGTTTTGAAAATTTGAATGAACAATTTGATGAGGGTAAGGGTTTAGATAAGGGTCACCGCCAAAAGCCCCCGTCGCCAGAGTGCAAACATTACTCAAAATGTTTCTTATAAACTGTTCTTTAATTTAAACCATGTTTACATGATTTTCCCTGAGAAGAAACACAATGTTTTTGAAAGTGTTTGCCAAATATTCGGAAAAAAGCCCACAGGTTTTAAGTAATTGTCATGAATATTCATAAATATGCAAATGAACTAATTTGCATAAAAATTTATAGCACATTTTTAAGCAAGTCATAAGCTTTCATTTGATACCATTCTAACATCTGTTGGTCTATATTCATCCAAGATATGACCAAAAACATTTTGAAATGAATGAACAATTTTATAGGGTTAAGGGTTTAGATAAGGGATTTGGCCAAAAGCCCAAATGGGTCAAAGTGCAAACATCGCTCAAAATGTTTCTTATACAATTTTCTTGAAGATTTACTATGTTTACATAATTCTCCTGCACAAAAATGCTCTGTTTTGGAAAGTATTTACCACATTTTTGTCGAAAATCGCAATTTTAGGGAAAATCATTAATATTCATGAATATGCAAATGAGCTAATTTGCATAACATAACTGAAAATGAAAGAGCAAGTCATAAGCTTTCATTTGATACCATTCTGACACCTGTGTGTCAATATTCAATCAAGATATGACCAAATTCATTTTCAAAATTTAAATGAACAATTTGGTAGGGTTAAGGGTTTGGATAAGGGTTACGGCGAAAAGCTCCAACCGCCAGAGAGCAAACAAGGCTCAAAATGTTTCTAATAAAATGTACTTTAAGATAAACTATGTTTACAAAATTCCCCCTGGACAGAAACGCCTTCATTTGGAAAGTATTAACCAAATTTTCATCAAAAATTAGCAATTTTAAGGAAAATCATTAATATTCATGAATATGCAAATGAGCTAATTTGCATAAAATAACTGCAAATTAAAGAGCAAGTCATAAGCTTTCATTTGATACCATTTTGACATATGTAGATTAAAATTCAATCAAGATATGACCAAATAATTGTCTGTATATTTAAATGAAAAATTTGAAAGGGTTAAGGGTTTTAGATAAGGGTTACAGCCAAAAGCCCCAACGGCCAAAGTGCAAACAACGCTCATCTTGTAGCATTTGTTATAAGCTTTCAGAAAATCATGCCCTTCAAAATTCCCTCTGGGGGGGAGCAGGGGTTATTGGTGACTCAATGTCTAATAGGTTTAAACCTTAATTTTGTCTTTTAGGTTGTAAAAATCCACCAGTTACAAAACCTGACGATGAGCCAGGTGATGATGATGATGATGAAGGTTCTAAAGTAATGGTTTATGCTATTGCCCTGTCTTTGACAAGTGTGGTCGTCATTGGCGTGATTGCGGTATTGGTGATCTGCAAGTACCATACCAAAAAGCGAAGGTAAATTTATCATATTTTAAAAAAATGAACTTAAAGGGGGGGGTTAAAGGCCATAGCGGCATTTGATACCATCATGGAACTTAATCAGCCTGCAAGAGAGAGAGAGAGAGAGAGAGAGAGAGAGAGAGAGAGAGAGAGAGAGAGAGAGAGAGAGAGAGAGAGAGAGAGAGAGAGAGAGAGAGAGAGAGAGAGAGACAGAGAGAGAGAGAGAGAGAGAGAGAGAGAGAGAGAGAGAGAGAGAGAGAGAGAGAGAGAGAGAGAGAGAGAGAGAGCTTTAACACAGTCTGTTCAGGATCCATGTCGCTGTTTTGCGGCTGCCAGAAGGAGCTATATGTGAACAGAAAGTTCTATGAACAGACTGAATGGATAAACAGTCAAATCCGTGTATCTCAGTCTGGTGTCGTCTAAAATGATATATAATACAAATCAATATTTTCAATTACATATGTTAAATGGGAAAAACTCAGAATAGAAAAGGAATGGAAAAGGAGTGTTGGCCCAAATACCACAAAATCACGTTTTGCAGATCCCGACTAATTTCTTTTCTACAGGAACGTCGGAAATCCCCCTAAAGACCCACCGATATACGACGACCTCAACTTCGGACCATCCAACCAGCAGTACATGCCGTATGCAAACCTGAACAAAAAGCCACTCTTTATCGTGTCAAAGTAGATTTTAGCAGGCGTTCCAGAAATAGCAACACATTTAAAGATGGATACGTCGGATTAGGGAGAATACAACACCATAGCCGATATTGGTTTAAAAATGATAAACAATGTTCTTTACTTTTAGTTTATTTTGTTTTGTTCCTTTTTCACGAAAAAGAATAATTCAGGGCGAATATAAAAATTAAAATACATTGTGCATAATTATATGGGTTTATGTTACCCATTCCAGATGAAAAAATATTTCTTCATTTTCCACA
>CAVMGG010000441.1:0-25888 GCA_963680895.1 Fragum sueziense
AAGAAATTGCTTGTGACGAGCAATTTATTCTTTCACAATTGTTTTCTACCATGAAAGAACAAAAAATGTTAAATTCCGTGTATTTGAAATTGTCGTCTCCAACACCTTTTAATTTGGAAGTCTATTATTTTGCCATCTGATAATGGGTTCATATCATCAGAGCTATATTGAAACAAATCTTGCAACCCTTTCCCAAACAAAAAACATTTTTGACATCCCTTATGGAAAAAATATTGAGGCAAAAGAAGAAATTGCTGATAATCATCATTTTCTCATATTGTCTTAACCCTTTCCCAAATGACATAATTTCAGGGTGCTCCATTTCAAAAGCTGCTGTAGATAACAACTTTGATGTTAAAAAGGAAGGAATTTGTGTACAATATAGCACAGAAAATATTGAAACAAAAGGAGAAACTGCTGGTTATCAGCAGTTTCTTCTTTTGTTTCAATATTTTCCCAAGCTTTTTCTACTAGGGACGTCAAAACAAGGTCTTGTTTGGGAAAGGGTTTTTTTTATGAGAACTAATGTTATAGAAAATTCCTGTCTGGTTTTGTCGTCTGCAAAGTCAATTAAATTTGGAACAGCCCAAAATTTCGACGTTTGAGAATGGGTTAATCATCATAGATTTTGTCGCCTGTGCAGCATCTTGAGACTAGAAGACTGGAACAGTCCAAAATTCTGCCATTTGAAAAAAGTTTATTCAGTATCGCCTCAGACTCTCAATCATGAAGTCCCTTGTTCAATCCCCCGTTGCGGCAAATATCGTCTCGGACATTGTCTTACAACAATGACTGGGTAATCTATTTAGGAGAGCAACTGGTAGCTCAGAGAGGATGTCGTGGTGATAATGCTGGTAACATAGGATTTTAGTACATAATTGTCCAGAAAATATTGAGGGAAGAGAAGAAAATGTTGATCATCTTTTTCTTCTTTTTTCTCAAAGTTTCCTCAAATATTCTTTCCATCAAAACCAGGTCTTGTTTGGGAAAGGGCTAAAAAAGATGTAAAATTCAGGGACAACATATCCAGCTACAATGTAGTTCTAAAAAAACCCACACTGACAGCCCTATATTTAGGGGATTAAACAAAACATTGAATTTGAAGGAAAAGAAGAAAATGTATATTTCAATCAGAGCTTTCTCTTGAGTTTTTTTATTAGCCATAATGGACAAACTTCCTGCTTACATGTGACCTGTCACGCTAAAAGGGACCTTGGAACTTTGAAGTGTACAACATGGTATTAGATATTTTTCGGAACATAGAATATTTAACCCTTTCCCAAACAAGACCTGGTTTTGACGTCCCAAATAAAAAAGGCTTGGGAAAATATTGAGACAAAAGAAGAAACTGCTGATAATCAGCAGTTTCTCCTTTTGTCTCAATATTTCCTGTGCTATATTGTACACAAATTCTATCTTAAACAAAGTCCATTTGTCGTCTGCAGCAGCTTTTGAAATAGAAATTTTGAAAATTTGCCGTTTGGGAAAGGGTTAAATCCTATCTTACAATACAAACCCAATTTTCAAAAGACAGCATCTGGTTGAATGACCTCTGCTGAGTCTTTTAAATTACTAGAAATTTTGTTTTAGGTAAGGGACATATCAAAAGGTCCCTTTTAGCGTGACAGGTCACATGTCTTAACTCATTACCGAACAACAAAATTTTGACTTGTCCAAATTCAAAGATGTTGCAGACGACAACTAAAAATGAATGAAAAAATATGTATTTCATCCATTTTGTATGGAAAATATTGTGGGAAATAAAGAAATTCCTTGTCAAAAGCAATTTCTTCATTTTCCACTATGTTTTCCAAAGCAAGTTTCTTGTGGGGAGTCAAAAAGAGTCACTGTGTGGTAATGCAGGGTTAACCCTTTCCCAAACAACAAAAATTTAGGGCGGTCCAAATTGAAATCTTCTGCAGAAAACAAAACATAAATAATTATGTTGATAAAGATAAGTTTTGTGTAACATATAGCTCTAAAATATTGAAACAAAGGTAGATAATCAGCATTTTCTTCTTTTGTCTCAATATTTTCCTAAACCCTTTTTGATAGGGACGTCAAAACCAGGTCTTGTTTGGGAAAGGGTTAAACGGACCAGAGCTTATTAGTCAAAAATGCAAACAGATTAAAGAGTCTGATAAATTACATGAAATTTCGTCATCTTGGAAAGGACAAAGCCAAAAATCAAGTTTCGAATTACAAACAAATGCATCTGCAATGAATGAAAATAAATTGGTGAAGAGTACATGTATATCGATAAATCGTTGGTGTTGTTACAAAATCTCGCAACTGCGGCTTCAATCAAGTTGTAGTTGCAAATTTTCAAATACCACAAAAAATACTGTTGTTTGTCCGAAAATATGTAAAGGGTTACTTGATGAACTCGAACCATATTCATGTTCCTTTCTATAGATCTATGCATTTGCAGATATCATTTTTTTATTCACACAGGGTCACACTTAGATGCAATAATGTAACCGCAACATTTTTGAAGTTTGATCTCGGTTTCACCAACAATTATACCCATAATCAAGATTGTAGCTACGATATCGCAGCTAGGTCACACTATAAAACCATACTAATAAGGCACTTGGGTTCAGGAATTTTAACAACTTACAAGAAATATAGATCTAGTCCTATATATAAATATCTATATATAGGACTATATTTCTTGTAAGTTGTTAAAATTCCTGAACCCAAGTGCCTATAGTATGTATAAAACATGTCGCCTCAAATATCATTGATGTCTTCCTCAATCCTGTCTATTGATTAGCTGTCTAAGAATGAAAGTTGTTGTCAGCACTCAATTTTACACAAACAACACACGGGACCGTTAGATGCCAGGTTTAGTTTCTTTCTGTTGGACGAAAATGTGCATTTGATCTTCTATGGATAAAAACACAGAGCCATTCCCAATGAGGCCTTCCAATGAATCTGGACATAGCTTTGATAGTGGGTTCTGACAAAAGTCTCATCCCAAAATTCACCAATTTCTCGAAATAACAACAATTTGAAGACCATCCGGATTTCATAGAGGACAACGCAGTTAAAGATTTTTCATGTTTTCTTCATTCTCGTGTGTTGGATTTGGTCCAAAACCAAAGTGTGCTCGTCGATTCTCAATCTCATTTGATTATTTCTAGTGTACTTTTCCTTGACGAAAAACATGAATTTCACGTCTGTTTAGTCTTTTCTATGGTGAAACTGTTGAATTGTCTGTCGGCGGCAAACATCTGTTGTATTTGTAGGCTGAAGCAAGGCTAGTCGCGATCAATGTTATGGGTCGAGAAAAGTTGCGAAAAATTTGGACGAATTTGAAACCGGAAGTCCAATTATGAATGTTTATTTTGCGGAGTCTTATGCCAAATGTTCGACTGTTACTGTCTGAAATACCGAAAATTGCCTTTGTTCATGAAAACGCTAGAGTATACAAGTTTCATTTCGCTTTGAAAATTGATAAATAAATCGTTTTCACCATAATATAATGATAGAGTGTTCAAAATAAAGGCATTTACAAAAAACAACAAAGTTTTTTTATTTAAAAGTTTCCAAAATAGTTAGAAAAATGAAACAAAATGAAATCAATTCAATGAAAGTGTCCGATTCTTTGGAGAATGGTATTTTTTATATACCAAACAAAGTTTCTAAAAGTATTTCAGTATAGAATTTTGTGTTTACAGGGAAATCTAATACACAGTGGCAGTGGGTGGGTGGGGTAACATTGAACTTAAATCCTGTTGCTGTTTAACAACAATGCGAAAACCTAAGCCTGCCATTTTAACAAATTTGACTAATTTTTATCGATCATACCAGCATCTTAAGGATTTTTTTAATTACATTAAAAATACAGCATATGTAGCAAAACAGTGTTTTTGGTGATTTTGGCCCAAAATTTGGCATTAATTAGCTCTCTTATTCACGTGGAAATGTATGTTGAATTTTCCAGCAAAAAACCCTCTTTGTATCACCTCTAACATATCCAAAAGCAAAATAAATTCATTGGGGACTTTTTTTGAAAATCGAAAAAAAGTTGCAAAATTTTGCCAGAAATGAGTGCAAAAACTACGATTTTTCAACTTTTTCCATTATTTTTTCTAGGAAAGGATTTGAAAAAAAATCTTTCAATCATATCATCGCTTTTGTGAATATGTTATGTCTCTAAATTGATATAACATTTGAAAATATCCATTCAGAATAACTTGCTACATGACTTTTTAATCATACAGGTAATTTTGCGAAAATTGACCATTACTAGTCAAGGGCAGATAACTCTGACACGAAAACGAACGAAGAAACCTATCCTGATTTTTTGATATTTTGTTCAAGAAATGTTATTTCACAACATATGTGAAAATAAAAAAAAATTCATTGGGCGGTTAAAAAGTACCCCTCGAGTCCAAACTTACCTTAACCCTTTCCCAAACAAGACCTGGTTTTGACGTCCCAAATAGAAATGGCTTGGGAAAACATTGAGACAAAAGAAGAAACTGCTGATAACCAGCAATTTCTCCTTTTGTCTAAATATTTTCTGTGCCATATTTTACACAAATCCTATCTTTAATACATCCATTTTGTCATTTGTGGCAGTTTTGAAGTCAATCAACCTAAAAGTTCGTTGTTTGGGAAAGGGTTAAATCAGTATCAGAGATCAAAATCCAGTCCAGACCGGTATTTTATCGGTTTTCCGGAGCCCTGATACACCCCCTCTACTTCGTAGGTGGGGGGTATAACTACTTCGTAGGTGGGGGTATAGCAATTTCTTCATTTTTGACAATGTTTTCCATTGCCTTCATCTTGGGGAGACAAAAAGTGTCACTGTTTGGTAATGGGTTAAAACGATGTTAACGAGATGTGGGTAAAACAATAATACAGAATCATAGCATTCAATCCTGAACATTTCTTACCTCCTGATGATTCTGAGAGTTCCGTGTCACCAAATCCAGTACTATAACACTGAGCTGCACTACCCAGACTCAGAATATACTGCCAATCTTGTTCGTCACCCAGACAAACTGGTCGTGTATAATTATCCACCAGCGGGGGAGTCAGCGTGTGAAGGATTGCTATGTCTGCAAAGTTAGCGCCATTTTTCTGTCTCAAATTTCCAGTATAATCAGGATGTATGTCTACTCTGTTGATGGCATATTCAGCTCCATGCTCCCCTAATTCCAATAAAGTGGCTGTCCCACATTGAACCGTATAAGGTGCATAATAAGAGCTGAAAGAAACAACAACAATAAAATTGTGGTGTGCTTCCCTTTACCAAACAACTCAATTTTAGATTTGGTGTAAGTTGAAAGATAACAAAATGATTATCGATAAAGATAGTATTTGAAATAGCATGGAAGATATTTAGGTTAAGGAAGAAAATGCTGATCATCAGCATTTTCTTCTTTTGCCATAATGTTTTGCCAAAAAAAAATTAATAAAGCCAAAGGTTGTCAAAACAAGGTTTAAAAATCAAAGTCAAATTATCTCCCTTAGACAACATTTAAAAGAGCTTAGAAATTGCTTCAGGAGAATGTCTATATCATGATGATTGCTTTTGAGAATTTTCATCAAAATTGGTCCTTCAGTTTAGAAGAAGTTGCACTGACAAGTAATGCAGTCTCACCAAATCAACCAAGTTATCTCCCTAAGATGACCCCGGAGAGCAAAAGATTGCTTCATGCAAATGTCTATGTCATGCTGATCATTTGTGACCTTCGCGCTAAAAGAGACCTTATCCGAACTCCAAAAATCCAAATTTTGATGAACTTGTCAGACCCAGCACAGGCCAACCAGGTCCGGTATGCGAAAAATGAACAAATAGTAAGATAGGGAAAGCTTTCCGAATTTAGAAAATTACATAAAAGTGAAAAGTGTCGGCCCTAGTCTAGCTGCGCAGACTGCGCAGACTGACTAGGGTCGATATTTTTCACACTTCGGATAAGGTCCCTTTTAGCGTGATGGGTCACATTTGTGAAAATTTCTGTCAAGCCATTTGGGCTGACAAGAAATGTGGACAGACGGACAGATAGGGTGATTCCTTTATAACCCCCGAACTTTGTGGAGGTTGGCGGCTGTGTTTTCAGTGACAAGTTTTACAAAGTCCTTTGCAAAATGATCTTTTTCTGTGAAATGTTTCTTCCATTCAATTAATTTGAATAAAATTTAGCGTAGAAAAATGAGATAAATTGGCTGTTCATATAATATGACTAGAAAAGAAAAAGACACATTAGAGTTGTGTGAGCTGATAAAGTTAATGCAAGTAATTCATGTAACAGCAACAAAGTTGATCACGGTGAGCTTATGTTCAATGTGTCTGCCGTGGGCCTGAATGACACAAAGATACCTTCTTCTCCTTAACAAACCATAGTTGATGATGAATCGTTTGGGAATGTTTCTCCACTCATCCATAAGTGCCTATTCAAATTGTTAACAAATTCTTGGAGCAAAAAGGTGAAAAACTAATCTCTATGGTAACAAATTGCTTTTGTGCGATGCTGACATGTTCATAACATTATTTCTTACACAAAATAGGAGCACCTGAATCATAGTATTGCTTCACACATGAACACATGTTATAGAACCTCAAGGAGCAGGCATATGAGCATGCTTTGGTACTATTGAATTTTTCAGTCCCATTGCAGTTTTGTGATTTTAATCTTGGTAAATAACTTAAATATTTTTATGTTTGGATCAACCAATATTAATAAAATTTACAGAAAACATGTAAACATTATTGGTTTATATTACCTTAAAATTTCATGAAATATTCTACATTCATTTTTCAATTACGTTGAAAAATGTGAGTGTTGCGTTAGAAGTGTCTTTAAGTCTACTCCCCAAATCATCTGAATCCAAAGAGCAAAAAAGACCCCATGGATATACAGATATTTGAAATCTGTTAACCCTTTCCCAAACAAGACCTGGTTTTGACGTCCCTAAAAGAAAAGGCTTGGGAAAACATTGAAACAAAAGAAGAAACTGCTGATGACCAGCAGTTTCTCCTTTTGTTTCAATATTTTCTGTACCATATTTCACACAAATCCTATCTTTAATAACATCCATTTCGTCATTTGTGGCAGTTTTTGAAGTGGATCACCCTAAAATTATGTCGTTTGGGAAAGGGTTAAAAGGTTATGAAGCTGAAAATGTTAAAAAAAAAAAACTAATGACGCTACATCCTCCCACACCAACACCACAGCATGGCCAATTTCTGATTTCAGATTTTTTTCTTGTACAAACTTTGTTGTCCTTGTCATAAAGACTTTATTTACGAACCAAATCTGAATGGAAAATCCAATTGCTGATTCTTGACAAGAAGATTTCCTAATATGTACCCAATTTACTCACTTTTTGGCCCCTTATGAGGCCCTAAGAGGAGATAACTCCATGTCTTATACAAATCTGAAAGGCGAATGGCAATGCATCCTGCCAAGTTTAGTTGAAAACCATCCAAAGGTCCTTCAGAAGCCCGACATGTAAAAAGTTAACTAATGACACTAATGATATATGGTAACAAATTGCTTTTGTGCGATGCTGACATGTTCATAACATTATTTCTTACACAAAATAGGAGCACCTGAATCATAGTATTGCTTCACACATGAACACATGTTATAGAACCTCAAGGAGCAGGCATATGAGCATGCTTTGGTACTATTGAATTTTTCAGTCCCATTGCAGTTTTGTGATTTTAATGTTTGAATCTTGGTAAATAACTTAAATATTTTTATGTTTGGATCAACCAATATTAATAAAATTTACAGAAAACATGTAAACATTATTGGTTTATATTACCTTAAAATTTCATGAAATATTCTACATTCATTTTTCAATTACGTTGAAAAATGTGAGTGTTGCGTTAGAAGTGTCTTTAAGTCTACTCCCCAAATCATCTGAATCCAAAGAGCAAAAAAGACCCCATGGATATACAGATATTTGAAATCTGTTAACCCTTTCCCAAACAAGACCTGGTTTTGACGTCCCTAAAAGAAAAGGCTTGGGAAAACATTGAAACAAAAGAAGAAACTGCTGATGACCAGCAGTTTCTCCTTTTGTTTCAATATTTTCTGTACCATATTTCACACAAATCCTATCTTTAATAACATCCATTTCGTCATTTGTGGCAGTTTTTGAAGTGGATCACCCTAAAATTATGTCGTTTGGGAAAGGGTTAAAAGGTTATGAAGCTGAAAATGTTAAAAAAAAAAAACTAATGACGCTACATCCTCCCACACCAACACCACAGCATGGCCAATTTCTGATTTCAGATTTTTTTCTTGTACAAACTTTGTTGTCCTTGTCATAAAGACTTTATTTACGAACCAAATCTGAATGGAAAATCCAATTGCTGATTCTTGACAAGAAGATTTCCTAATATGTACCCAATTTACTCACTTTTTGGCCCCTTATGAGGCCCTAAGAGGAGATAACTCCATGTCTTATACAAATCTGAAAGGCGAATGGCAATGCATCCTGCCAAGTTTAGTTGAAAACCATCCAAAGGTCCTTCAGAAGCCCGACATGTAAAAAGTTAACTAATGACACTAATGATATAATGCTCTTATACAAACTTTGTAGTCCTTGCCCAAAAGGCTCTAAAAACTAAGTGTAAATCAAATTCAACAAGATGTGTTTGTGAAACTTGAATGCCGCCGAAATGGCAACGTTAAGTTTTCATGTTAATTTTTCCTGTTAAGGGTTGTCATAAGGGTTAATGAATGACCTTGAAGAAGGTCATATTGCATGAAACAGATAGATATCATTGAAAGAAGGTTACATACCAAATTTGAGCTTTGTATGTTCAAAAGGCCAATGCTAAGTTTTCAAACAGACAGACAGACGGACGGACAGACGGATGGACATGAGTAAAACAATATGCGCCCGATCTCTCGATACGGGGGCATAAAAATCAGTTCATGAGAAGATCGTTTAAGATGTACCCTATTTTACCTAACTATGATTTGTACAAATCTAAAGGGCCTTTCCATGGCTATGCTTCCTGCTAAGTTTGGTTAAAATCTGTCTAATGGTTCTTGAGAAGAAATCGAAAATGTTAGAAGTTGATGCATGATGCACGGCGATGGACGTAACATGGTCGCAATAGGTCACCATTATCTTCCGTCAGATGACCTAAAGTAGCTTTGGAAAACATTGTTGAAAATGAAGAAATTGCTTGTGACAAGCAATTTCTTCTTTTCCAACAATGTTTTTTAACACAGAATAAACATTTATTCACTTGAAATTTTGTCGTCAGCAACATCTTCGAGCTTGGACAAGTCTAAAATGTGCCATTTGGGAAACAGATGAACAATTGCAGCATATTTTACATACTCATCAACACAATGAGCAGCTGTTAGAAACAGTCCCTCCGATATATAGGAAACTCCACACATAAAGTAGCCCGAGCCAGAGATGAGAGTGCAATGATGAGGCCATTCACCCAGTACCGCATCATCTCCAAACAATATGTAGGGTTTAACATGATTGTCAAGCTCCATTGTCGTACCACATTCTAGAAGTAAAACATATGAATGGGTTCAGTATGGCATGGGAAAGCAGTGGCAGACCCAGGATTTCCATGAGGGGGGTTCGGATTATATGCAAATAGGGGGGTTCGTTTTTCGAGTGTTGAACAATTTGGACTGAAATTCTGCATGAAACTGAAATAATCAGGCTACAGAGGGGGGTTCGAACCCCTGAACCCCCTGGATCCGCCACTGGAAAGGGTTAAAGTAAGAACTAATAACAGGAGGGCAAAGTGATGGGGCCATTCACCCAGTACCGCATGATCTCCGAACAATATGTAGGGTTTAACATGGTTGTCTAACTCCATTGTGGTACCACATTCTACAATAAATACAAGATAGGGTCTCTAAAAAGGTTCCATTTGGTATTTGAGACAAGCATGGATCCAGATCAGCATGTGCTTGTGCACAGTCAATATTGTTTTCTATTAGCTTCTTTATTAGCTGCAATGAACAGTTACTGTATATTAACAGATTGCATTTGTCATAATATTATGTCCTTCACCATTCTGAAAGAAGACCTAGGGCCCATATTATCAATGGTCGTACGATTATTTTTTGCATAATTACTTGTAACAACAAACCTGATTGGCCCAATCCGAATTCTCATACAATCTGATGTCTTCTTACACAGTTTGCACATAAATGTGGTTGTAAGATTATTGATAATATGGGCCCCCAGGTTTGATGTCCTGGATAGAAAAGGCTTGCAGAAACATTGAGCAAAAAGGAGACAATCAGCATTTTCTCAGTTTGACTCAATAATTTCTGAAATTTGTCATCTGCTGCAGCTTTCAAATGAGACCACCCTAAGAATTTGTTGTTTGGGAATGGGTTTTTAACCCTTTCCCAAACAAGACCCTTTTTGACATCCCAAATTGAAAAAGGCTTGGGAAAGCAATGAGGCAAATGAAAAGAAATTACTAATGTCCAGCAGTTTCATCTTTTGCCTCAATATTTGGTGCACTATAACATACAACTCTTTTAATCAACATCTATTTTATAGTCTGTAGTATCTATTTAATTAGAACTGCCTAAATGTGTCATTTCGAAAGATTAACCCTCTCCAAAATAGCATTATCTTAAGATGTACTAATTTATAAGCTGATATAGATGGCAAAATGTATGATAAACAGAAGAATATGACAAAGAAAATATTGAGGCAAAAGGAGAAAATGCTGATTGTCAGCATTTTCTCCTTTCGTCTAAATGTTTTCCAAAGCCTATTTTATAAGGGACATCAAAACCAGGTCTTATTCGGGCAAGTGTTAAAGGCCCTAAATAGCAGAAATTGACTAACCTGGTAAAGAACATTCCAGCTGTAGGGGGTAGCACTCACTGAAAAATAACATGTTGTTTGTGAATTCATAAAACAACAAGATATGTTTGTGAAACACAAATGCCCCCAAAATGGCCATTTTTGTAAAATGTTAAGTTTTCGTAGAGTAAAGGGTTGATAAGGGTAAACGGATGACCTTGAGGAAGGTCAGATTGCATGGAACTGATAGAAATCATTGAAAGGAAGTTGCATATCAAATTTGAGCTTTGTATGTCAAATACTTTTGGAGAAACGGCAAAGGTTAAGTTTTCGGAATAAAGGTAAAGTTTTCGATGAGTAAAGGGTTGATAAGGGTTAACGGATGACCTTGAGGAAGGTCAAATTGAATGGAACAGATAGATATCATTGAAAGGATGTTACATACCAAATTTGAGCTTTCTATATCAAGTACTTTTGGAGAAAAGGCAAAGGTTAACTTTGTTAAGTTTTCGGACAGATGGACAGACAGACAAACATGAGTAAAACAATATATCCCCGATCTCTCAATACAGGGGCATAAAACAATAAATCTGTTATGATAATTTCCTTTCCATTTCTCATTTAATGATTTTTTATGCTCCAACAGGATAAAGACTTTGGAAAACAAAGTGGTAAATGAACGAATTGCTTGTCAAAAGCTTCCTTGAAAGACTGCAGTGCTCAGGTGACACAACAACATTCCACAACAAATGTTACACAACATTTTCCTTTTTGCTATGATGTAGATAAACCCAATTTCTATTTTTACAGGGATTAAGTCATTCACAATTCCTTTCAATGTAAACAAGCTAAAAATATTGTCATTTGCAGAAATAGTTAAAACAACCACAAAACAAACTTTCAGCTGTATTGAACTGAAATGTTTCCCAATGGAATTATTACAAATAGCTGTATAAGGAGACAAAAGCCCCCCCCCCCCCCCCAACCCCCAAAAAACTTAAGGAGACAAAATACACAGTGGTGGATCCAGAGGGGGTTCAAAGAAACACCTCTCTGTAGCCTGATTATTTCATTTTCAAGCAGAAATTCAGTCAAAGCTTTGTAATACTAGATAAACAAGCCCCCAATGTGTATGTTGGAACCCCCTTCACAGAAATCCTGGATCCGCCACAGATAATACTTACGCAGGTCGATCCATGATCTCAAGTCCATGTATATAGGATGCGCTGGTAACATCTTTAGCCTCCTGTACAATGACTCCATCACTTATCTTGTCAAGGGAATAGTGGATTCCAGGAAGCTCCAGAAATCTATAAATTATACAGAATAGAAAGATGAGATATACGCACAAAATTTAGGGTGATCCACTTCAAAAACTGCAACAAATGACAAAATAGAAGTTTTTAAACATAGAATTTGTGTAAAATATGGCACGGAAAATATTGAGACAAAAGGAGAAACTGCTGATCATCAGCAGTTTCTTCTTTTGTCGCAATATTTCCTAAGCCTATTCCACCAGGGACGTCAAAACTAGGTGTTGTTTGGGAGAGGGTTAAATTGATGTAACAATGGTTTAGCATGATGATATTCAAAAGCAAATAATATACTAAGAGGTAATGACTAACACATCCTTGTTTTGTCCATGTTTTCTGAGAAAATGATTAATATATTGTGCATGATTTTCAAACGCCACCAACCGTCTCTGCCAATGAAATTGGATAGTAGTACATCCTTAGAATAAGAAAGAAAAAGACATTAACCCATTACCACACAATGACTCTTTTTGACTCCCTACAAGAAAATGGCTTTGGAAAACAATGTGGAAAATGGAGAAATTGCTTGTCACAAGCAATTTCTTAATTTCCCACAATATTTTCTACACAAAAGACCAAAAAATGTAAAATTCCATTCAGTTTTAATTGTCGTCTGCAACATTTTTTTAATTTGGAGGAGTCTAAAAGTTTCCCGTTTGGTAATGGTTAATACTACAGGTCCCATGTTTTGACTATGATAGTAAGAACCATTTTAGTCATTTACAGCATCTTTTATATTGGACTGGTATAAAATTGTGTTTCCCACCCTATATCTTAGAGAAAAAGCTTACCCTGATCCAGATAGCCGACACAGATTCTCTGCAATGGTTCTGTTGATATCGTTGAAGCACAAGGTTTCACGAGACTCAAACACTATATTCCACATTGTTACCCCTTTCCCAAACAAGACCTGGTTTGGACGTCCCTGATAGAAAAAGCATGGGAAAACATTGAGACAAAAGGAGAAACTGCTGATAACCAGCAGTTTCTCCTTTTGCCTCAACATTTCCTATGCCATATCACACCAAAATTTAATCATTACCAATATCCATTTTGCTGTCTTCAGCAGCTTTGGAATTGGAAAACCCAAAAATTTGTTGTTCGGGAAAGGGTTACTTGGGCTGAAATGAGTACTATTATCCATTTGTGCGGGTACCCAGGTATCCACGAGTAATTGTTCTATGGGTACCTGTTCAAGCCCTAATTGTCACTTACCCTGATCCAGATAGCCGACACAGGTTTTCAGCGATGGTTCTGTTGACATCGTTGTAGCACAAGGTTTTACGAGACTCAGATTCTCTGTCCCACATTGTCACAAAACCATCATTAACTTGGACTTTATGAAAAAGATGACAAAGTGTGTACATGTACATGAAACACTGAACTGTTATTAGATTAAACCCTGATTTTGACATTAGTACTAGTAATAGCCTTGGAAAGCATTGAAGCAAAAGAAGAAAATGCTGATAACCATCATTTTCTCCTTTTGTTCCAATATTTTCTATGCTAGAACAAACAAATATTCAACTGTTGTATTGTCTTGAACTGCTTTCAACTTGGAACTTTATTATTTTCTTTTTTTGCTGTGTTGGTAAGGATTAACATTATAACATGTTTCTGTAAAATCCATATATAGCGAAAGAAGAACT
Source organism: Fragum sueziense (assembly GCA_963680895.1). Taxonomy (NCBI): domain Eukaryota; kingdom Metazoa; phylum Mollusca; class Bivalvia; order Cardiida; family Cardiidae; genus Fragum; species Fragum sueziense. The sequence goes on from CAVMGG010000441.1 coordinate 13,739, forward strand.
GCATCGGGTTTTATTTACAATAAAGACTCTATGTAATTATGCTTTGTGTATGCACCAAAACGTTATGTGGCGTCAATGTAACGTCAAATGACGTCACTTAACCGACAATGCATTTCCTAAGCCGAAAACCAGTTCATGGCAGAATTTTCACAAAATAACACATTTCTAATGTGCATTTTTATTATTTAGAGTGTTATAATGGAGATGATAACAAGTAGCAGTCTTTATTGCGCAATAAAAACCTCTGTGCTCTGGACTACATATTAAGGCAAATACCTCGGCGCTGTGCGCCTCGGTTTTTACCTACACATGTAGTCCGTCGCACATCGGGTTTTATTGGCAATAAAGACCGCAAAACTTGTTATTATTTCATAAATATGTACCTCTTTTTATTGCATTAAGCCCCCTTTTTCTGTGAAGCAGGGTAATATGGCAATCAACTGATAATTTTCCCAATGTCATGTGGCTAGAAACTTTCTATGAAATTGTACTCAAAATAAGTTCACAGATGTAGTGGGTGGTATGTTCTTATGCAGTTGAATAATTGAGGTTTAATCATTAATGCCTCTTTCAACCACTATGGTCATACCGTGGCAGCTGAAGCTCCTTACTATGGATTTCTGTCATTTCTCAGTAGTATGACATTCTTAAAGACCAAGCCTCCAGCTGCTCATCCACATAGGTTAAAGATTATCAAACCATTGGTTGGAGACAGTTTTGTCCGAAATATATGTTATATATGTTTTCTCTAACCTTTCTCCAGAAGAGTCTAAAATCATCAATGTGTCGGAATATGTAAACTATTGGACTGGTCTAATTTTTTGTTGTGTGGGACAGGATGAACTAGAACTGTCACAGAATGTGACAAGATACCCCTGCACAAGCTTTCACTAAAACAAAGGGCAATTATAAGTGTACCAAGTTTGAAGTTGCTAGCACTTATGGTTTAGAAGATACGGTTCAGACAAAAATGCATGGGTACAAACAACAGAGGGCAATAACTCTTAAAGTGGACATTGCAGAGTAATGGTCCTGTACATGGCACTTCCTAACAATAAGATCTATAAGTGTAGCAAGTTTGAAGTTGCTAGTATACTTAACCAAACTTATAAGTACTCCGTTTTATATTATGCGCAAAATTTTTCCCGATTAAGGAATATTAAAAGTCGATATTGTTTTTTATTCCCTAACTTCATTACTTGACAGATATCATTTTCATTTTTCAAAATTATTGTGCTAAATGGTAACTTTCGGTCGACTAAAGAAAATTTAAATACGCCTCCTGTGTTTCATACACGAATCCCACGTGCTTAATTTACCATTCAATATTTTATGGATTGACGTGCCAAACATAAAAACATAAAATGCGTCGGAAATCTTTACAACAACAACCAATAACAATGGGTGTTTGGCAAGGTGGTGCAATTAAAGCGTAGGTAATAATCTCATACCCACATTTCCAGTCGTTCTATACAAATGTTATTCAAAATAGCGTTCGTAACTGTCAAACATCACCATTTTAATTACGTTTGTGCCATTTTTCTAAAGAAATTCGGTCCGTATCATAAATGTACATGCAAATGCTGTCATTCAATTCATGGCCGAGTACAGACGAACCGGAAGTGCTGCCAACCTACCAAGACAACCACGTGATAGGAAATCAAGCCGGAATTAGGACCGTAACATTGTTTTGTCTCGCCTACGTGAGTTGAAGAGTCCAGTGGCTGTAGCAGAAAGGGGTACATTATGCCTTCAAGGGAGACCATTCAGTTGCCAAACTATCCGATAACGGCTCAATTCATCAGGACAAGATGTAAAAGATGCATAAAGCATGACCTCACAGTTAACATATCAATGTTCAGTTGCCAAGGATGCATTAAATTTGCTAATTGTGAAAAAGCGTTTTACAGACTAACGATTTACTGTCCAGTATGATGATGATCTGGCACATGCTTAGCAAGCATAGAGATGCTTACATCGACTTCTAAATTATTAAGAAGATATCCCTACAGCATAATTCTGGAATTACAAAATGTTTATGCGTTCCTGGTACCATGCTATTGTGTGAGTGAACAAGGAACACAAAATCTTGACTTTGTGACTTTTGCTACCAACAGTGGTCTCCGTTAGCTGCTTCTTGTTCAATTCATGTTCTTGTGAAGTTTATGAAAATTCAATAGATGATGGCAAAAGGGTTAAAGTGAAGTTGTGTCAAATTTGGTTAAGATATGTTAAGCCTGTCCAGAGATATGCTTTATGATATAGTCGGAGTACTTATAAGTTTTGAGTAGTGTATTTATGGTTTAGAAGATATGTTCCGGACAAAAATACAGAGATAACAACAACAAAGGGCAATAACTCAACAAGAGTGCCATCGTCACAATATACGCCGCCACTTATAAAACTTGAGACAAAAAAATGACATTGACAAGGATTTATAAATATTCACTGAAAAACCTTTAAAAAATTGTGTTCACAAAAAGGTTTTTATAAATATCCAGTGAAAAACCTGGAAGGAATTGCATTCACGAGGCTGAAATATCATTAAGCCCCAGAGACTAAGATTGAAGGGGGCACAATTCTGGCAAAAATCAATGAACCATGAAATCCTTCCTTCATGCACATCTACCAATTGAGGTGCTAACATCCACCAAGTTTCATTAAGATCCAGCCAGAAACTTAGGAGGAGTTGTGTTGACAAGCCTGCAATTTCAATAAGCCCCAGAGACTAAGTTTTTAAGGGGCATAACTCAGGCAAAAATCAACAAACCATAAAATCCTTCCTTCATGCACATCTACCAATTGAGGTGATAACATTGACCAAGTTTCATTAAGATCCAGTCAGAAACTTAGGAGGAGTTGTGTTCACAAGCCTGCAATTTCAATAAGCCCCGGAGACTAAGTTTTTAAGGGGCGTAACTCAGGCAAAAATCGACGAACCATAAAATCCTTCCTTCATGCACATCTACCAATTGAGGTGATAACATTGACCAAGTTTCAAGAAGATCCAGCCAGAAACTTAGGAGGAGTTGCGTTGACAAGCCTGTAATTTCAATAAGCCCCGGAGACTAAGTTTTTAAGGGGCGTAACTCAGGCAAAAATCGACGAACCATAAAATCCTTCCTTCATGCACATCTACCAATTGAGGTGATAACATTGACCAAGTTTCAAGAAGATCCAGCCAGAAACTTAGGAGGAGTTGCGTTGACAAGGCTGCAATTTCAATAAGCCCCAGAGACTAAGTTTTTAAGGGGCATAACTCAGGCAAAAATCGACGAACCATAAAATCCTTCCTTCATGCACATCTACCAATTGAGGTGATAACATTGACCAAGTTTCAAGAAGATCCAGCCAGAAACTTAGGAGGAGTTGCGTTGACAAGAAAAGTGGACGTACGTACGGACGGACGGATGGACGGATGGACGGATGGACGGATGGACGGATGGACGGACGGACGGACAGACGGAGAAGATGACGCCAATATACGTCCGCCTCCGGCGGCGTATAAAAAGTGGGATTGGCACAGTAACGGTTCTTGCAAATGACACTTTTCCACAATGAGATCTATAAGTGTAGTAAGTTTGAAGTTGCTAGCACTTATGGTTTAGATAATATGTTCCGGACAAAAATACAAGGGTACAAACAACAAAGGCAATAACTCAAAAATTGGGCGTGGAAGAGTAACGATTCTTGTACATGACACTTCCCCACAATGAGATCTATATGTATAGCAAGTTTGAAGTTGCTAGCACTTATGGTTTAGAAGATATTCTAAGGAGAAGTATTTTGTACACAGACAAACATACAGACAGACAGGTTGATTCCAGTATACCCCCTTAAACATTCGTTTTGCAGGGGTATAATTATAATAACAAGAGGACCAAAATGGCCCTAAATCACTCGCTTGAACCAAGATGATATGAGCCACAGGTTGTTACAATTGATTAATATTTGTGACATTAACCCTTTCTCAAATGGCAAAATTTTAAACTTGTCCAATCTGAAAGCTGTTGAAGAAGATAAAATGAATGTTACCAAGTGTGGGAAATGTGAATATCAAATATTGGAAAATATTGAGGAAAAAAGGAGTAAATGCTGATTATCAGCATTTTCTTCTTTTGCCTTAATGTTTTCCAAAGCCTATTTTCCAGGGAATGTCAAAACCAGGTCTTGCGTAGGAAGACTTTGTGCTCAGGTGAGCTAACAAGAGCTGTCTCAGGAAAGAAAAAGCGCAACTATCAAGTGCTGGATGGTGAAAAATTGAAAGTCCGAAAATGGTAAAAATTCCACTTTATTAAATGCCAGAATAACGAATCTTTGCCTAGAGTCTGGTATTATGTCACGAAAACATGTTTAAAGTTTCAGAGCAAGAGCATAACTACAAACAGAGGTTTGACAAACTTGCATGCGAAAATTTGACGCAAGCACCCGGGTGTCTTGAATAGCCCACCTATTCTAGGAATAGTCACGCTAAAAATAACAGTGACTACAACTTACCAGGGCTACAGATAAGTGGGGGTGAAGACATTCTAACTTTGTAATTCGACGAGACGATAAAAATGAGTATCAACAACATAGGGTTTGATAAACAATAACAGAATTATTGCAATTTGAAAAGTCATCACCCCCTCCTATTTGGAGCTCTGATCGACTTACAGCATCTATATTCGTCTGATCCATCTATTTCACACTGGACCACTCCATCACATCTATAGGCTTTAGGTATACATGTGTGATTTGTACATTCAAACTCGGTGTCAGGGTCACAGTCGGCTACAATTATAAATTGTCCAATGTCATGACAATATGTTTGAAAACTGGTGCAGCTTAACATATATACCTGGCAATTTTAGCACACTTGCAAATAACATCCAATCCAAGCAACAAGCGGCTAATCTCTTATAGACCATGAATTAAACAATGATTCTCCATTTCAAAACAACTTGAAGTTGAGTTAAAGTGAGGCATATATATGCAACAACTCACCTATGGCCTTTAATAGTTACTTTTTTGCCTTTTTTACCAATATTTTTCTCATTTAGAAAGGGTTTTAAAGAAGTTAAATTATCTTGCCAAATTATTGTGGAAAAAAAAAAACAGTAATGGTCTTACCACATCCAATTTCGTCAGTGTTTCCAGTACAGTCTTGTAAGCCATCACAGAAGCGGCCCGCTGGTTTACACTCAAACTTGGTACCTGGACATAACCGTTCTCCAGTAAAACAAACTGAAATATCCATATCACAAAATTAGTCAAGGAACAGCTTACCCCTTTCCACAAAGATTAAAATTCTTGGGTGTTTGAATTTAAAAGCTGCTGCAGACAACAAATGGTTGTTTTCAGAAGAAAAAAGCGTACAAAATAGCCCAGAAAATATTGAGGCAAAAAGAGAAAATGCTGATTATCAGCATTTTCTTCTTTTGACTCAATGATTTCCAAAGACTTTCAGTTTAGAGCCAACAAAACCCAGACTTGTTTGCGAAAGGGTTAAATACTTGACAAAGCACACTAAATTTCAATATTTGGGCAAATTTGATTGATCCTTTGGGAAAACAGCAGAATTTTAGGGTGGTTCAATTTGAGCTGCTGGAGGCAACAAAGTGATTGTTGATAAAGAAGGGATTTGTGTACATTGTAGCACAGAAAATATTGAGGCAAAAGGAGAAAATGCTGATTATCAGCATTATCTTCTTTTGCCTCAATGTTTTCTCTTGCATTCTCTCTTAGGGATGTCAAACCAGGTCTTGTTTGGGAAATGGTTTAAATTCAAGAAACATAAATCTAAATATATTCTAAATTCAATTTGGGGCAAAATTGCCTTTTTTTTTCCCTAGAACAAAGGCCATTTCGCCAAAGTATTGGAATAAGAGTGGTTTTATCTAGAACTGAAATTGTGACAAAGGTTTTCATTTTTTTCATCTATATTCAACAGGCATCATCTAAAATTTCCCCGTAAACAAGAAAAAGCTTTCAATAGTATTGAAGTTGAAGAAAAAAATTACTGATAAACAACAATTCCTTATCCTCATTTTCAACAATTTTTTATAAAGCAATTTTCTTGAGGGGCGTCAAAATGTGTCACTAAGTGAAAGAGTTAAGACTCACCGTCATATGAGCAGCGTACACCTAAATGGTCGGCGCAATAGCTAGATGTTCTCTCCTCAGCAGTACAATTTCCGTCCGTGGTACAGTCAAGATTTACACTTTTCTGACTTGTATCGGGATAGTCATAGGTGTAGTATTCAGAAAGGCCACTAGATGTGAAAATAATATGACAACATAAAAATACACTTTCAAAGTTTCTGTCTATAATGTAGCACAGAAATTATTAAGGCAAAAGAAGAAAATGCTGTTTATGAATATTTCATTCTGTATCTTTGTTTTCCAAGGGTTTTCCTTAAAACACAAGATTTTGTGCTTTTTGATACAGTTTTAACTTAAAAGACGCTCTCAAAATGTTCAGATGCTTTCATGGTTCTTCCACACAATGACACAGTAGGCATTTAAAATGGATTTCAAAACAGTCAGGGTAGAATCAGTAAAACAAATTGGCATTCTTTAATTTAGAAATTTTGGCACAAAAGCAGTATAGTGCAGACTGTGTCTATGAATTTTGAGCATACCTGATGGCAGTTTTCACTCAATCAAAATTGGTAGGATTTTAAACCAGTCAATAGTCCATTGGACTGTGACCGAACCTTTCGGTCTTTTCTACAAAATAACCAACCTCTTTGCTGTTTCTAAAAGGGTTAAACGAATTCATATCGGAAGAGTATGCTTACCATTCAATGCACCAGGGATCGTTTGTGAAAGGGATGAATTTTTCAAAGAAGGAGAGCAATCACACTCACGATGGTTAATCACGTGACTTAGAATTTCAGAAAGTCGTCAATATTTTTGTCAATACTTGACCAATTTGAATTCGATTTGAAGCAGAGAAGTTGGGAAAATGTCAGAAATTAGCTGTATGTGGTAGATTTTTGAAAAATCAACTGATGAAAAAGTTATTGAAGATAAACCAAAATTATGGTTTATCTTCAATAACTTTTTTATCAGTTGATTTTTCAAAAATCCAGCACGAGAATCTAATGGGTGCCGTCTGTCCACTTCTCTGCTTCAAACCGAATTCAAATCGGTCCTGTATGAACAAAATTATTGAAGATTTTCTGAAATTGTTGCATCACATGATTTTCCACCATGACACTACTTACTTGAATCCGAGGTTTCTGCATATAGACTGTGCAAGTTCATCATTGTCAGCATAAGAAATAAAACAGACAGCCCTCCATGTACCATCTAAAAAGGCTCGTACTTGACCCGTGCTCCCGTCCCCTCCTATCAACTCTATCTCATGGTCAGGTTTGTCTGCAAAAAAATCGTAACATTTTCCCAAACAAGGAAAATTTGAGAATTGTCTGATTTTAAACCTGTTACAATTGCTAAATGGGAGTTGTTAAAGACAGGATTTGTGTATTATCTAACAGGGAAAATATTGTGGCAAAAGGAGAAAATGCTGATAATCAGCATTTTCTTCTTTTGCCTCAATGCTTTCCCAAACCTTTTCTATTAGTGAATTCAAAATTAGATCTTGTTTGGGAAAGGGTTAATCCATTGTCTAAATCTAAAATACATTACAAGCCATCTGGTTGGACAAGACACATGTCTCTGCCAATCAAATAAGTTGTTATTAAGAATTCGACTGGTTGGTGAATACCATCCTGAAACTACAGACAAGAAGGGGTCTCAATATATGTTTATCCAAGTGCAAAACATCATTATGCATTGAGGGAAAAGAGAAAGATTTAAGTATAAAACATTGAGGGAAAAGAGGTAGAAATAAGTATAAAACATTGAGTGAAAAGAGACAGAGAAACTATCTATTTACCACAGACCATTTCATCACACTTGTCTGGGCAATGAACAGTCCCATCACGTCTGTATCTGTTGGGTATAAAACATTGAGGGAAAGGATAAACTATTTATTTACCACAGTCCATTTCATCACTTCCATCTGGACAATGGGCTGTCCCGTCACATCTATATCTGTTGGGTATAAAACATTGAGGGAAAAAAGAAAGAGTTAAGTACAAAACATTGAGGGAAAAGAGAAACACAAACTATCTATTTACCACAGTCCATTTCATCACTAGCGTCTGGACACTGGGCAGTCCCGTCACATCTGTATCTGTTGGGTATACAAACCCACGCTTGTGAGGCACATTCAAATGTGTTCGGACGGCATTCTGTGGATGTACAAAAGCAAATGATACTCAATAAGGGCCATAGTGCAAGAATGTTGCAAAATTCAAGTAAGTTTTGTTCAGTTGAGTTAGATTTTTTTCAAAGTTTCAAATTTAATGTTGATATTACTTCAGCCATATTGTTGTTTTTTCAAGCGATGACTCATACAATTACGGTCAATCACTTTAAAACAGATTTTTCCCAAAATGGTGAAAATTTTTTTTTTACAGATGCTGCAGATGACAAAATGGATTTAATACTGTCACAATCAATACCTAGTTTTGGCATTACTTTGAGAAAACACTTGGAAAACATTGAAGTAAAAGAAGAAAATGCTGATAATCAGCATTTTCTCCTTTTGCCTCAATATTTTCTATGTTATATTGTACACAAATCAAATCTTTGTACTTTTTCTGACTGCATCAACTTTTAAAGTGGACTATTCTAACCACCCCCACCCCCGAAATTACAATTTTGGAAAGGCTTACGGTGACCATGAAGAGCAGGTCATGTGACTTAAAAATTTTGTGATTATTTTGACACACTAAATGCTAATAGATCTACTACAGTATCAAATGCCAGTGCTACCATTTTTCTTCACACTTTCAATGCAGAATATTTCTTTTCATATAATTATTGATGTCAAATGAAGAATTTGAAGCTATAGATATTTTTATATTTCCCTAATAAATCTAACAGGGTGAGTGGGATGAGATAGGGTAAATCATCTTTTCTTTTTGCAGGTAAAGTTATATCAACCCTTTCCCAAACAATTTTGACATCTCTTAAAATTAGAAAGGGGTTGGGAACAGATTTAGACAAAATTTGTAACAAACAATTTCTTCATTTTCAACTATGTTTACTAATCCAAAATGGTAAGGTCTCCAAAATTTTATCAACTTCAAAAAAATTATTGTTGTCTGCAAAACGTTCCAATATTTCATCTGCGATATCAGATGAAAATCCTGTCTTTTATCAACACCCACTGTCGTCTGCAGCAGCTTTCAAATTGGAATGCCCCAAACTTCTGCTATTTGAGTAAGTTTAACCCTTTCCCAAACAAGACCTGGTTTTGAAGTCCCTAAGAAAATAGGTTTGGGAAAATATTAAGACAAAAGAAGAAACTGCTGATAACCAGCAGCTTCTCCTTTTGTCTCAACATTTTCTGTGTTATGTTGCACATGAATGTTACTGTAATTGTGTCCGCTTTGTCTTCTGTGGCAGCTTTAAAGTTGTACTAGTCTCAAAGTATTCAGGGCTACAGATAAGTGGGGGTGAAGACATTCTAGCTTTCTTATTTCAATTCCAAACCCTATGTTATGGGTACTCATTTGAATCGTCTCGACGAGATGATACAAATGAGTACCCACAATACAGGGTTTGATGAACAACAACAGAATTATTACAGTTTAAAAAGTCATCACCCCCCTCTTATCTGGAGCTCTGGTATTGCATTTGGATAAGATTAAAGCTGATGAATGACTTACCCTGATCAACAGGACAGGGTCCCGGAATGACTTGTAAATCATCAATGGCTACCAAACCAGGCCATATTTCAACTGGTACAAATGTTTTAGCTGTGAACTCTACTCTTAGCAACCTCTGTCCTTCAAGAGGCACGAATCCCTGCACCCAGTCTCCATAATATCTATCTGCAGAGTCGTACCTAGATACAAAGATAAATGGGGGTAAAGACATAAATAAACCCATTCCCAAACAGCACAAATTTAGACAGTGGTCCAGTATGAAAGCTTCTGCAGACAACAAAATGAATATTCTTAAAGATAGGATTTGTGTCACATAAGAAACGGAAAATATTGAGACAAAAGGATAAACTGCTGGTTATCAGCAGTTTCTTCTTTTGTCTCAATGTTTTCCCAAAGCTGTTCTCCTGGGGAAGTCAAAACAGGTCTTGTTTGGGAAAGGGTTAAAACTTTGTCATTTCAATTCAAATTTGATAGACAATGCATGTAAACTATCAATGGCTACCAAACCAGGCCATATTTCAACTGGTACAAATGTTTTAGCTTAGCCTGGGTCCAGTCGTCAATATACAATTTGGTCAATAAGATAGTGCATAAAAAATCAATACCCGTTACATATTGCGGCATCCGTTTTTGATCGTGTTGATATTGACGCCTGGGAACAAGCATGGTATTTTCCAATGATAAGCCGATAAACCGAATGATCTATTTTTAGCCGTATAATCTATGTAAAGCCTATCGTTTTAAAACGAGGCTCGTTAACGGGATAGAGGCAGCATCTGCTATAATGGATTGAATTATATTTGAAATGTTGATAGATAATTAAATTTCTGCAAATTCTAGCATTTTCTCATTATTTTCCCATAATTTTTCTAAGGTGCTTCTTTCGTTTTGCTTGTAAAAATCACATTTTCAGTGTCAGGTTAAATTTGGTTTTGCACGGATGAATAGATTTTTAGAGAGCGTAGTTGGAAAGCAAATTTGCAAAATTTGCTTTTCTTTCCAGTCGTGCTTCTCTGCACTTTAACATTCTCTGCATACCACACAACATCTCCCGGTCCTCCTCACTATAAATAGTTCTATCAAAAGCAAAGATCAATGACAAGAACAACCTTTCGAATATTCAATATTGAATTCTATAGTTGTACACAAGATATTCAATTGTGTGACCGATGATAAAACATCCAATTAAACATGTGTTAAAAGAGGAGAAATGATCACGTAGTAATTTGCTTTCATTACGGTTCAATAGCCAGTCCAATATCTTTCGTTGAAAATGGGTCAGTCAAGTTTACTGAACTATGAAATATGCGACCCACTTCAAGCGCTAAAAATAGGAACTAGGGCACGTCTATTTTTAGAATCTTTCTATGCCCAAATTCTTACACGTTTTAATGTCCGAAACTAAACAATGATATTCGATAAGCCATGCATTTAATCGCGTTCACAATAATTGATTGATCAACTAAGTGGTTATTTTGAGGTTAATGACATAGACATCTTGATAGGCCTTGCTAGTTTTCGCGTGTAGCTATAGGCATTTCAAAGCGAAAGTAGAAATCTGGGAAACCAGAATATGTGATGGTATGCTCAAAATGCAAAGAAATCAGACTAGCAATCCTTTCACCACTTGGTTTAAAAAACGGTGTTAACTTTTTAATCTATAGATATCAGTATATCACGGTGGATAACCCATGTGACTTTTGGGAAGCGTTAACACCGAAAAAATCGTCCGCTTCAAGGTATGTTTGGTTTAATTTCTCAGCTTATATTCTGTTGATTTTGACGAGATAAAGTGCACGGAACGCGCATTTGAGAGGGCCATTCCCGTTTTGTAACTCTGCTCCGATCCCGTGATTTCTTCAAACATTCAAGCGAAAGTTTTCTTCGGTGCATGTGAATGCTTCCCACTTTCGTTTTGCACTTACAAACACTTTGGCTCGAATGTTTGAAGAAACCACTGGATTTGGAGCAGAGTGAGTTAGTGCCGGGAATAGCCCTCTCAAGGGCGCGTTCCGTGCACTTTATCTCATCAAAATCAATAGGGTATAAGCTGAGAAATTAAACAAAACATACCTTGAAGCGGACGATTTTTTCGGTGTTAACGCTTCCCTAAAGTCATGTGAGTTACCCACCGTGGATTTAGATCTAGATGAATAGGCCTACATAGAATCAAATCAATTTACATTGTTGGTATGTTAACCATTTCCCAAATAGAAACATTTCAGATTGGTCAAAATAAAAAAAAAAGCCGTAGCAGACGACAAAATTGGTACATACCTAGATAAAATTAGAACTATTTGTAGATAATACCAAAGACAATATCGAGGTTAAAGTAAAAAATTCTGATTATCAGCAGGTTCTTCTTTCATCCCAATATTCCCCCGAACATTTTCTTTTCGGGCTGTCAAACCCGGTCTTATTT